>JWHW01019064.1:721986-732322 GCA_000931545.1 Papilio glaucus | reverse complement strand
ATTCAGCTATTACTAAATTCTATAAAGACATCGAAGATAGGAAAGTATTCCGGAATCTCTGCTCCATTCTCTCCTCATGAATTCGTTCATCGTGGATACTTGACACACTGTTCTACTGAATTACGAGACACACAGCTCATTAAGGAAGGCGTTATACCTGCAGGAGATCGAGATTAACGAAGCAGTTCAACAGGCCAAGAAGGCAATTGACATTGTATCTTGTTCATTAGAAGGAGAGTGACAAAATCAGAACAAGGAACGGATATAACTTTTAGGGAGTTGATAGAAGCACATGCGGTGGCGGACAATGGCAAGACCGCGCTTTAGGGATAGATATTGGAGAGGAAAGTCTGGAGCAGAAGTCCCGTAAGGAAGAACATGTGTTGTCTTAAAGGCGGCTGGAATTGATAAGATCTGGAAAGCCGAGATCGGTAGGGACAGAAGTTGATTGTTACTGATTGATGATATCGTAGTTTAGTAGTATTGTATTTACTACTAAAACTCTACAAAGAATATTGTTTTCATTATCACGAAATGGATAAGTGTTTAAAAATCCCAATGTTCACATACCAACAATATACCAGGTTCGCTTCTTTCAATATATAGTGTATTGCAATTTCATCACAATTTAAAAAATAAAGTTATTAACAACAAAGCAAGTTATGCAAATGCAAGACGTTTGAAATTCATATGTTTATATTTCCGAATTAGTTAATATTCCCTGAAACTACCGAAGTATTTAAAAATTTTATGTATTTAATGTACAGCAAGTGTAAGAAAAGAGATGGTCATAGTAAAATTCCCATTAGTGTCGTTTTAACTGATAATTTTCAATACAACCGTCCGCCAGATGATTCTTTAAGATTAATCAATACGACCTAAGCACAGATCAAGCAAATAAAATGCATAATGGAAAGATACCTTTAGCAATAATTAAACTGCAATATTTTAGTAAGATTAAGTAAATTAACTTTTGATATAATTGATTGTACTACGAAAATGTCAACTTTTTTGAAAAGTATCGCACAAATGTTTACAACTTGTTGATGTATCTTTTTAGTTCAAATGCATAAAGCGTGTTTGGTTTGATTTTTTTTAATTATTGATTATGCATGTGAATAAATGTTCTTGGTTTAATAAAATCCTAGTTTTTCTGATCAAGATCCTATATGAACGACAATAGAGATAATTTACTATAAAACGCAGTAGAGATTGTAGGTAGGTAGTCGACCAATAGCGCTATGGTAATCTAAAAGACAGATTCTGAGCGTTTGATTTCATTGTTGCAGGTGAGGTGGATTTCTTTAAAACGATGATGCAAAACTTGTTGCCCGTCGTACCGATGAAGACTAAAAACTACTGGTCGCGGTACGAAACGAGTTTCGAGTGTGAAAAGTGCAAGAGGAAGTATAGGCACAAGAGCACATACAGACGGCACGTAACATACGAATGCGGCAAGGAACCGATGTTCAGGTGCCCCTTCCTGGAATGCACTTACAAAGCGTATCAAAAGACCCATACAGACGCCCACATCAAGACGAAACATAAAGTAACGGCGTTAGAATACAATCGATGATGTGCGCTTACGTGTCGCTATTAAATTTGTGATATTAATTAAAATTTAAGTAACACTTAGTGTTTATACTTGAACGAGTTACACAATACAAACACCTTGACTTGTAAAAAGAACAATACAAAAAAATATAGAGTGACAGTTATCCGAAAATTTTAATAGTGAAAGTGATGAAAATCTGACCGAAATATCAGAATATTTAAGCTATCTCCTCCATTTTATGTAAATTCTCATGTATTCTCCAACCAGCCTTTTAAAGACCTTTTCCGTTGATTTCAGTCTGGATAACGTGGTAGGCATTCTGTGCGCATTTTACTGAGGTGTGATCATTCTGAGTGAAAAAATGAAATCCAAAAATCTTTAAAGTTTATTTTAATTCGTCTTAATTAAAAGCCGTTTTCATGTTGTAGCCAGACTCCTTTTTGATGTAGGTGGACTCTCCAGTATATATTATAATCTAATCTATGGGTGGACTGATGAAAATAATAGGCCCCATTCTTATTTTCCTTAATACTACTGGGTGCTTGCACAGCTTGAAGAATATCGGTCCTTTTCGATACGTCAATAATCTTTGCGATCCAAATCGAGCTTTGTGTATAGTATAGGTATATCAAAGAGCACATGTAAAGAAGACTTTTTTTATAAAGAGAGCATTTTAAAATAAAAACTATCCGTTGCGGTAAAAGTGTTGTTATAATAATTATCTGTGATTTTTGTTGATTGTTTTTTTTTGACGAATTATGTAACCATATGATTTTGACATTTACTGTCACAGACGTTTGACTTTGACCGAAAAGTCGTGGTTATGAGCAGTTATGAAGCAAATTTTTATTATTTATTTATAATCCTAAATGAACAAATACAAAGTATTGTAAAACAAGATGAATCGACTACTTTGTTTGAATAGGTGTTATTCTAATTTACGGCAAAACCGAGTCCTTAACTCGGTGCCGACTTTACTAAGTTCGGCAAAAATTATACCCAATGTTTGTGTTATTCGCGGAATTAGTAATGAACGGAAAAAAATTAGATCAACTCTTAATTATATGATAGCTCTCGGTGTGATGACCGTGGGCTTAAGTTATGCTGCTGTGCCGCTTTATCGAATATTTTGTCAGGTAAGAAAGACTTTAGTTCTGTAGAGAATTTACAATGTTTGGAAGTAAAGCATTATAGCATGCACATATTACACGTTTTAAATAAATAAATGAAGAATAAAAAAGATGTAACTTAACCTAGTAGTGTCCAGTAGAATAAGATATTGCCCACTCCTCTGCAAGGTCTGATATATATTTATGAATTTAAAAGTAAAATCAATAATTTAGGATTCTAGAATTGTATGTATATTTCGATGAATGAACTGCTTCCACAAAATTGAAAAAGTCTTATATAAAACTAATTCGACTTTACTTAAGATGTACAAAATTATAAAATGATGACCTATAAGTCATCATGGTTAATAATCCTAAACTTAATAGAGCTTAAATGTACATGTAATCACATAGGTGGTGGCTCACCAGTTTATCAACATATATATAGAACATCAACCAGACCTAAAAACAGATACATGTTTAAGGTTTTTGTATAAAATAAAACAAAATTTGTCTCTGCTGGTAAACCCATAACCTGCAGCATAAAAACAGGTAATAGCTATAGTCATGTTTCCATAACAGTGCACTAGTTTTTTAATTTTGAATAAGAAACAATAAGAACAGACTATAGTCAATGATAATAGTGCAATGATGTTACTTGCTACAGATATGGCTGGTGTTAGTCCTGCCTTAGGCTGCATTTCCACCAGAGTTGTGCAAGGATGCATAGCAAGGGATGTGTTTGTTAAGAACCAATAAAATCACTTCATTTTTCTAGCCTAACTTTGTTAAGCCGTTTCCACAGTTAAAAAATACATTTATTTTTTAATTTAAATTAATTTCTTTACTATCAGGCATACAGTTATGGAGGCACAACAGGGCAAGCAGAGCCTGCTGAAACAGTCAGTAACATGAAGGCTGTAAGAGAGCGGCCAATTAAAGTGCGTTTCAATGCTGATGTTGCCTCATCTATGCAGTGGAATTTCAAGCCACAACAAAGCGACATAACGGTTTGTATGAATTGAATTTTGTTTATTCTTTTTTAAAGCACTTGATTTGCGTGCCATTTTAAATCTGTGTATATAAAAATGGATGTGTACGGACCTATATTTTACTTTTTCAATTGTGTTTGTGAGTGGTGGAAGTCTCAACATTCCCATGTGTCACTATGGTTGTTGGACCTGTGGGGGTAAAAGATTTTTCAGTAATATGTTATTAATAATTGTATAATTAGAGGAATAAAAAAGAAGCACACCCAGCAAATGGGTGTTTGCAGCTAGTACTTACGTTAAAAGTGGGCACTAAATCAACTTTAAATCTTTCCCCTACCTGTTATAATATGTTTACATTACTATAATTATGTCAAAACGAACTTTTAATGCTGTCACAAGTTGATATGAAATTCTCGTAACCATAATAATATCTTGGCCTGAGGGTCAACTATGGGATACAAAGAAAAATTAAATTCTTCTATGCCAAAAGCACATTAGCAATTGACACTGTCCTGAGAATGACCTTAACCTAATTTAAGGTTGCTGAAATGATAAATTTAGAAGGATGTAAGTATTCTTCCCAAAAAAGAGATTAGCGCAAGAAGAATTGTTATTTAATTTTTCTGCAGGTGTTGCCTGGAGAGACTGCGCTGGCGTTCTACACAGCGCGCAACCCAACAGACAAGCCTGTAGTGGGCATCAGTACTTATAATGTTATTCCATTTGAAGCGGGACAGTACTTCAACAAGATACAATGCTTCTGCTTCGAGGAGCAGATGCTGAATCCTCGTGAACAGGTCTGATCACACTGACTCTGTCTTTGTCTAATACATTCTGCTAGTGTGTTTGTGACAATTGTGATCATTGAATTATTCAATATATTTATGACTTTATATAGCTCGATAGCTATAATAAATGAAATTTATACAGTTATGGATTTAAATTATTGTGTTGCTTCTTAACAGTCACATTTTTTTTATTGTAGTATCATAAATAACGCAATTTACCAGGCACCACCTCCATGAGCAAGAGAATTGCGACAATATTATCGTCTTGTCAGATATTTCCATAAACTCGTTTATCTAAACAGCAATACCGCGGACTCGTTGCGATTCTCTCGCTCGTGAAGGTGTCGCTAATTCATAGCAGTGATCAAACATATTTGTGTTGTAGGTGGACATGCCAGTGTTCTTTTACATTGACCCCGAGTTCACAGAAGACCCCAAGATGGAGTATGTTGACGAGTTAGTGCTGTCTTACACATTCTTCGAAGCCAAGGAAGGCGTGAAACTCCCGGTGCCGTCCTTCGTGAAGTAAACCAACTGGTTTTGGGAGTAGGAGATGGTGCATTTACCACAGACTATGACAGTGAAGTTAAAAATTAGTTTATTTTGTGCGTAGTATTTTAAAAGTATTTTAGGCACAACTGTTGAACTAAGGACAATTAGTTTAAAGGTTAACGCCATTATTATTACCATTGACAATGAATTAAATAATTCATATATTTTTAAATGTTTTTTTTGTGTGTATGTACATGTTATAGAAAAGGTGTTTATCAATTTAATAAGCAGTTATCTGCTGTAGGAAGGCACCATAGCGCCCGCCACTGCGACCCCTATTTCTTCCACTAAGGAGAAGTGTGCAAATATTACTTCATGTTAAGGCTAAAAAAACACGACAGCAAACAAAATTACGATTTCCACCAGATTACACCAGAAACACAGCTCGATCGAAATAAAGAAGACAATAGGAAACGAAACAGATTTTATTGGGAATGCAGTAAATTTAGCTAAGCTTTGATGGCTGCTGTGACAGGGTAGCCGCGGCGCAAGCCCATGCACTGGTCTCGGTCGATGAAGAGCGTGGCGGCCTTGCTACGCAGGTCGGCCTCCAGCGCCGCGCGTACGCCCAGCAGCGTCTGGTGCGTGCCCTCCGCAGTCGCGATCTTAGACCGCAGCTGCTCCATAGTATCCTGCAGGTCGCATACCTCCTTCACCAACCTACACGCAGAAAAGAACGACATCATTTTATGCGCATGCACATGCAGAGGTGACCCAGAATCAGAAATACATATGAGTGATGGATTGCCTACGTATCCACCCTTGCGGGGGCAAGTGGGGATTATATCGGACTTGTACCGACTATAAAAACCACAATTTTTCTCATTCGCATGTTGGCAGGGATATGGGAACGCTTTCGCACACATTGAATTCACTAAAACCACCTCGATGCCTATCTACGAATGGTCAGGTCCGATCAGACTAGAGATCTATGAAATCAACATGGTAATATAATAAACTAAACTCTTTCTTCTCTAAAGAACTTGAATTACATTATTTCAAAAGAAGTACAGGCTAACCTTCAACGTAGTAGGCCATTGCACAACACGGTGTAACTACGAATACTTCGTCACAAAATAATAGAATCAGAGGATAGACCTGGTCTGAGCGTCGTCACGGCACTTCTCGAGGTGGGGTCGGTTGGTGCGCGCCTGCAGGCGGCTGTGCGCCACCCTCATGGGCTGCAGCTTGTCCTCGATAGCCTTGTTCAGCAGCTCCAGCGTCTTCTCAATGTCAAATATCTCTTGTTGCACCTAAAAAAGAATAGATTTTTATGAGATATTTTTATTGGGGCAAACTAGCAGCGGACCTTCTAACGTTGAGTCATCACAATCATCACAACACCAGAATCTGCTGGCCTTAGAAGAATGAGAATGCGTTTTTCTAAGTCCAACCTAAGTGGTATTGGTTTAGAAATACCGCTGGAGACGGCTTATTCCACGGGGCAGCTATACGGGATGCAGAGGTGGAATGCAAAAATTAATCACAACCATATATAGGTCACCATCACCTTGTGCAGGTGTAGCTGCAGCTTGTTCTTTATCTCAATGGTCTCTCCGATGCGGCGCGTGAACGCGCTGTTGGTGTTGCTCCACTGATCCCAGATCTCCGTCGCCGATACGTTTATCAAGTTCTCCGTGTCTGTGGATGAAGGAGAAGCATTTGACTTTCTTCTACATAACCATTATGTACATCTGACTGCGGTAATTCTTGTTTTTAGTGGGATGTGTTACTGTATCGTTAGAAAAAACACAAGTTTTAGTTGCAAGCCTGCTGTGGGTCTTTTTCAATATATGTTGGGGACATGGAGTATCAGAAGATTCGCAGTATGATTGTAAAAATTACCGAGGAATCAGCATTGTGGGAAAACTTGATGCTAAAAGTATTGATTGAAAGAGTCATGAAAGAAACTGGAGAAAAAATGTGGGATGTGCAAGCAGGTTTTAGAAAAAGAATGGGCTCAGGGCATGGATCAGATCTTTTCTTAACGTATGATTACAGAAAAGTTTTTGTCTGTAAACAAAAAAGTTTTTTACGCCTTCGTAGATTTGGAAAAGACATAGGGCAAAGAAGAAGTTAAAAGAGATGATCTTTGGTCAACCTTGGTTGCGTTTGGTCAATCCAAACGGTGCAAACGGCAGTGACTATTAGGTCACTGCTAGCGTTAAAATCTCTATAAAGATTCTACTCCTACTGCTTGTGGTAGGATTAACAGGGCCAACTCAGACTGGTTTATCAAGACAGGGCTGTGGGCATCCCCGTGGTTGTTCCAATCTCTTTATGGATGATGATTGTTTGAAAGCTTTGAAAGACGAAGATTGGGAAAGGATGAGTAAAGAGAGAGTAACGAAACAAATTTATGTTGCAAAAGTGAGTGGCAGCTTTGGTAGGGGACGTCCTAGGAGAACTTATGTTGATCAGATTAGTGACAAACTAAATAAGGGCGATACAAGGAGTACCCGTAACCAACGAGCATATTTTTTTTTTTATGGTAAAAGGTGGCAAACGAGCATGCGGCTCACCTGATGTTATGTGAGCGCTACCCATAGACATCCGCAACAAGCAAATGTGTTGCGGATGCGTTGCCTACCTTTGATGGACAGAGGAGTGGATAGACAGGAAAAAGGATATTTACTTTTCCCCGCCCCTTCTCCCCGTCCAATCCTCTTCCCGTTCCCATCCTATCCTTATAAGGAAAGGGTGGGAAGGGGAAGAGGACTGTAATTAGGCCTCCGGCACCTCACTCATCAGACGAAACGCAGAGTACTTCTACTTCACGCCTGTTTTCTGTGAGGTCGTGGTATTTCACCGGTCGAGCCGGCCCATTCGTGCAACAGATGTTATTGTTGCGGGCTCTACCACTGTATATGTATATGGGTTGATGTATGGGTGCAGAAGAAGCGAGAGAAGTGTGCTGGGATCGCGCCAAACAAAAATCCATAATCTCTATCCTCTGGATTACGAGCGTGAGCGCATATATATTTAAAAAACAGACGTTTCA
The DNA here is from genome assembly GCA_000931545.1 of Papilio glaucus. NCBI lineage: Eukaryota > Metazoa > Arthropoda > Insecta > Lepidoptera > Papilionidae > Papilio > Papilio glaucus. The sequence goes on along the minus strand of JWHW01019064.1, from coordinate 724,325 downwards.
TACCTCTATTTTACATCTGTCATTTTTTAGTCTATGGTACTTCCCCGGTGAAGCCGGGCTATTCAAGCAACGGATGTCATTGCTGCCAGCTCTGTTACTGTTTTGGCCGCAGTTTAAGGATATACCCAGGTGTGACTTACCCGACAACATCTGCACGGCCTTGGCGCGCTCAGACTGCGAGCGCTGCAGCGTGGCGGCGCTGGCGGCGGCCCAGCGCTGAGCATCGCATACAGTGGGGTCATAGCGCTCGATGCCCGCGTAGAATTGTAAGCCCTGCACCGACATGCGTGTCTCACTTATTTGCAAACTTATTGCTGATACCAAAATATACTCATATCAATTTAAAAGGTAACTTTTATTTATTTGATGCTGTAACAGCTTTTTAGAAGCAGATAAACTGGCAAATGTTTACTTGATTTTAGACCACTGCTTGACCACTCATTGACGGAGACGAAAGTGAAGGTGTGAAACGAGACGACCAAATAAAGTGGACAGACAGGTCATTCCCACTACCACCACCTCCACCACCTACATGTCGCCAGAAACAAAATGCAGAAGTAAAAACACATTTCATTACTTTTCTGTAAGATCGGCCATTGCGTGACTACTTAGCATTTAGATAACGCCTGCCATTGTTATACATCGATCATTAAATCTATTTTAGCAAATTGTCACCTTGGAGAAGTTGTTAAGCTGGTGGCACATGTTGTCGATGCCCAGCGCGTATTCTTTGTTGCGCATGTCGCTCTCCAACTCGTGCTGCGTTGCTCGACAGTTCTTCGACTGCTGTCTCACCTGAACGAATAGTGACACATATATGATGCTACTACTGCGCAAACGTTCACGAAGGGACGGTGGGTATTTACTTACATATACAGCAACGCAGTCTTATCTTATATATAATTGCTAATACAGCACTCACATCCCGTGAGCTTCAGGTTAGGAAATAGCGACTAGAAGACTCCCAAAGCAGGATTTTTGATCTAATGCTATCACCGATAACCGAGTAATCCTTTATGACGCGACTCAGTAAACACCAGACTACTAACAGCAGATCGATAGAACAAAGCAAAATGTTCCTAGACAGAACTTTTGAGGTGGTCAAAAGTTCTGTTTTACTCTCGCCCTTACCTTCTCCAACATGTTCCGGAACTTATCCTGGCATTCGCGCAGGATGGCCACCTCTTTCAGTAACGACTGTTCCACTGTGTCGTGCACTTGCTCCAAACCTAGACGATTTTGAAAATTAATGTTATAAAATGTACAGATTCATCACTTAACATGGATTTCATTAGTGTCAGGGAGAAATCTCCAAGTACCTTGATTTATAAGAGGAATACAAGTATTACTTGATGATCATGAGATTATTTCATTCACTGAAACACGTTTGATGAGCACCTGTGAGCATCATAGCTTTTATGATGCCAATTAAACGTTGCTTTTTACATTTCAATGGCTAATAAGGCTACTTCGTAACGACAGTACCTATTATACGCGTAATGAATACGGTAATGTTATTAATGAAGGAGTCTGATGGTACCCTGTCTCTTCTCCCGATGGTAGAGGCATTCCTGCACGACGTGCAGCGGGCCCTCGATGCCGGCCACCGCACGCTCCAGCTGCCGCCGCGTGTCATTCAGCCGCTCGCACGTCGCCACCAGACGCTCCATCTCTATCGCCACCTACATGATATTCTAATGTACTTGAAATTTTAACACTACCATGAGCCTAGCCTTCCATGGTATATTTTATAAAGTAAGCATTTTGTAGCTTCGAGAACAAGCGAAAAACGTTATAACCCCTTGGTTTTACATTGTTTGAAAGAATCAGAATAAAAAGCCACTAGGTTTAGGTGATCATGGGTGCCTCATACCATATGCAATGTCAAAGAAGATTTTATTGTGGATATAACACGCGATTCGAAATCGATTGTTCATCATGCGCACGGCAATCATGTTGCCTTGCATCTTCAATAGAAGAGTGAATAGGCTGTTGCTAAACCAGTACGTACCATCTTTCGACCACATCGCCACTTAACATCAGGTGGGATCATAGTCAAGCGCTAGTTTATTCAATTTACAAAATATACTTAATATCTCGTAACTTCAAAGCACAATGCAGTCCTTGAAGTAACAGCGATTCAAATGCAACACCTGCAAATACCAACACGGGCTGTTAAATTTAGCACTACACATCTGTACGATTTCGTACATAATGAAAGCAATAGACTAATTAGTAATAAAAAGCGACACTACTTAGTCCATTGACTACTTAATGATGTATTCGATGGCATGCATTGTCTCGTGGTACACTAAAAACATCAATTCGTTGTTACCTCA
>JWHW01019064.1:702264-721245 GCA_000931545.1 Papilio glaucus | reverse complement strand
ATCCAAGTGTATAGTGGTTTACAGTTTTATTTTGTTCCTATACACATGTCTGATCATGATATGTAAGCCTGGCCATATATTCTGATTTATCTTCAGTAGCTTGTGACAGCTCAACACTTACAACTGTGTCCGATCGCGTATGGAGTACTGCTGTCATATCTCGAAGGGGCTGCCAAATACCACAAGTACCAACTCGCACCAATATATTCGGTGGAGTGGTGGGGCAGGAGGGTAATCGGTGATCAAGACCATAATTTCAGTCAGCTTTTAACACAGACGCAAAGAGTCTAACCTCTTGATATTTTACAGATCGCATTTTGGGGAGTGTGCGCAGGAATTCTCTCCCCCGTCTCCATTTTACACACACACAAACACACGTTTGGTCTTCATGCTTTTATAGTGGATATAAGAGAGATCTGTTCATCGTGCGCACGGCAATCATGTTGCCATGCATGAAGATGCAATATAGAAGAGTGAATAGGCTGTTACTGTAAACTAGTGCGTACCATCTTTCGACCACATCGCCACTAAACATCAGGTGGGATCGTGGTCAAGCGCTAGTTTATTCAATTTAAAAAATATACTTAATATCTCGTAACTTCGAAGCACAAAGCAGTCCTTGAAGTAACAGCAAATCAAATGCAACACATGCACATACCAACACGGGCTGTTAAATTTAGCACTAGACATCTGTACGATTTCGTACATAATGAAAGCAATAGACTAATTAGTAATAAAAAGCGACACTACTCATTGACTAGTTACGTTACGTATTCGATGGCATGGATTGTTTCGTTGTACACTAAAAACATCAATTCGTTGTTACCTCATTACGCCAGAACGTGGTGTCAGTGATACGTTCGCCAATTTTCCTGCCCGAATCTCGTTGGCCTTGCGAACCAATTTCATCAGTCTCCCTGTGGTGGGAACGAATTAAAAACTTACATGACTTTGTTTTTAAACTTAAGAAGCGCCAATAGCCTATTGGCTGCGGACTGCGAAACATGAGGTCATAGGTTCGAATCAACAATCTGACTGAAGGACTGCTATCCCTAACCATGTCTTAGCACAAGCTCAAGCTTAGTTGGAATGGTTAAAAAAAGTGTTAGTTAATTATTTTCATAATCTATAAATATTAAAAACATACCGTAACATCCTCATAATGTCATTACGGACCCTCTCAGAAAAATTCCTCTTGGCATCCGACTCATTGTAGTTCCTGATGCTGTTCTGGTTCCACTCGTGCTGCGTGTAGCGAGTGTAGAGCGCAGCGCGCGCCGCGTGCTCGGGGCTTCTGTCAAACCCGGTCACCAGGTTGGGGAACCGCAGCGGCTCAGTCGCCATGCCTTCGGACGTGTAGCAGGGGTCTACCATTGTGTTTGTTATCGGTTGTGAAGGCCTGCAAACGCGTAAGATATAAAGTTATATATAGTATAGTAGTTATATATAGTATAAAGTTTAGTATTTGCAGAGCCAGCAACAGCAGGTGCTCCAGCTGTGTACAAACCAGTTCGATCTTTATAATATATAATTAAAAACTTACATAGGAGTTACTTCGATCTCTTCGTAGCCCATAATAGGCCTCCATGGGTGTTTCTTTGGCGTATGAAAACAGTAGCCTACTTGAGGCGGGACACTGGGGGTGCTTCCAGTTGGTTTTACTGGGCTCCATTGTTGAAGTTGCTGTAGAATTTAAAATTGTTTTTAAAATAATTGATTTTAAAGAAATTTTTAATACAAATATATTTGTGCCGTACCGTACACATGGAAACTTCTTTCGCCATTGTGATAAAATATAAAAAATGTAAATGGATAAAATAAAATAAAACAACTATAAAAATTAAATTAAGACATTCCAGTAGAATTTGAAATAACAATATTGTCAAATATTCAGAATAGCCATGACAATATGATCCGTTAAATGGCAGAGCAAAAACATCTTTAAAACACGATACGATAATAATTTTCATTATATTTGTTTGGTATCTTAGAAGTAATATTTAATATTTTACGATTGAAATATTTTTATTATGAAATTCATCTAATTGGAAAACACATAAGAAGCAATTCCTAAACTCATCGTACAATGTCATTGTTATCATAATAATCGTATACATGTCAAACAAAATTTGACATTGACATTTATGGAACTATTTCAATTTTTCAATCATTCATAAGTTCAGGTCTAGCTAATGTTTTGTGGTACTAATAGAATAATTTGTGTTGACACGGTATATTTAAACCGAAAAAACGACGAGTTAAAATAAGTCAATATTAGAAACAATGAGTAACGTCCCTGAAAATGCACCTAACCGTAATGTTATTATTTAATTTCAAATTTTTATTGGAACTATAAAATTATTTTATTATTTTTTTCCTATTTATTATATTATAGATTGCCCTGGAACGCAGAGCGAAGATGCGGGAAAAGCTTCAGCTTGCGCTGGTTGTCCTAATCAGAACATTTGCGCGTCAGGTAAGATAGACTTTGAGCTTTAAAAACCACAACATGTCGCAATCCTTGCATTGATTAAATAGTAGTAGATTGTAACGAAGGGCATATCTTGTACAAACAAGTTCGCGTTACACTTTTTATTTGTTGTGTCTTATAGAGTATAGTAGTATAAAACTAATTCATCAATATTTTTTAATGAAAAAAAAAGCGAATTCCTAGTGTTAGTCATTACTATGTATGTGGTTATAGGTTCATCATATACTAACAGGTCCTGCTGTTCATATCAATTAATATGGTTATATGTATGCAACACTGCCATGTTGTTCTTACTATACTTTTATGGAGTTTTCACTACCGTTTCCACATTGACAATGAAATATTGAAGTAATAAATATAAGATACTATTGAACCTTGAGTAATGTGGGGTTGACCATTTGCATTCTAATATTTACTTTATCTATTAAAATTTTATCTAAACTCACTTATGTTTGTCATAACTATGGTGAGTTATAATTAAAATCAACAATTGTTTCTCAGCTTTTTAATATATTAAATGACTTTGATTTAAGGCTCATTATGTGCAAGGCTTCATATAGATTTGTGTACAGGTGTACCGGCCGGACCGGATCCAGCAATAGAACTAATAAAGAACCGGCTCTCTAATGTGAAGCACAAGATACTGGTGCTGTCAGGTAAAGGGGGTGTGGGTAAAAGCACATTGACCTCTCTCCTTGGACATGGACTAGCTGCAAAGTTTCCAGACAAAAATGTGAGTAGAAATATCATTTTTACCTATTTAATTAATGAATAGCTTAGTGGTTAAGCATCACATTTATAACTACCCAGTCTTCAAGCTGTTTTTTTTTTGTATTGACATAGACAAGAGTAAGTTACTTATAAATAGGCTTACCATAATTACGAAGAGCCAAACCGGGACGCAGAAGAGAAAGAGGGTCATTTTCATTTTGCTTTTCGCTTAATTTGTGTTTTTCAAATTTGAAATGCAATCAAAATTATTATGAATTGAAAACATTAATAAATGTGAATATATTTTTTATTAAAAAGAAAAAGAGACAAAGTAAATTAAAGTTTGACTGGGATGCCGGGACAGGGATCTCAAACCGGGACTATCCCGGTCGAACCGGGGCGTATGGTAAGCTTACTTATAAATATAGCTAGAGTGAGATGTGTATTATCTATATTTTTTTATAAACAAGCATTTAATTATTATCACAAGGGCATTATTTATATTAAGATAAAAGTGGAAAAAATAAAGTTGTTTATACTCCAGAATTTACTTCAATCTACAGAACAATAACCATAAGTGAGCGTAAGCAAAGAATTGTACTTGTGATATCATTAGATTCAGACAAAAATTTCCAAAACTATTGGACAAGTTGTTTCTGATAAAAAGAAAATAAGTTTTATGAAATCAGTATTATACAAAACAATTGCTCCTTTAAAAATCATAATAGTTACAAATAACATATTGTTTATATATTTTTTATATAACACATTGTAAATAGTGATTTAAGAACATTTCCATTGATAATGGTGGACCAGTAGACAGCTAATGAATTAAGCATATAGAACAGAGATTATTTTTCTTATTCAATAAAATATTAGTAGATTGTGGTAATAATATACTTACATTTTTTTTATGTAAGTATATAATTAATTGTTACATTAAGAATGTATTACTAGATACTCAGCAGGTATATTTATGATTTATATAAACAATGAAAGCGTGATATTATTTTTAAGAGCATTAAAAATTGTCTTTAGGTGATTTTTTATCATTTAGATTGTAGAAAATAAGTTGTTGGATGAAAAGATTCAGCACTTTCTATATCTGGTTATACTGACTACTTTTGGCAAGTCATAGTTAAAAAATTATGCTATATCATAGTATATGCATAGTATTATTAGTGTAAACTGTGTTTTAGTCACAGGTATAAGTGTTTTGCGGGGCATTAAAATGAATATTTGTCTTTTATTTGATAGTTTTGCGTTGCTTTATTTTATTAGGAATTTATTCACCGTACTATGTCGTATTGGCGGGAAAAATATAAGGAGTGCAAAAATAATTGATTTATAAAGATTTAAAAATTTACCCTGTTATATCTTGATCTCCTTTCGTAAGAGTTACCGAAGTCCATTCCAATCGAGAGGGTTGGTATTTCTGAGCGGAAGGGAGGCGCGTATCGATTGCTGGCGACTGTCGGCGGCGGTTTCGCGGCGGTAGGTCCGGCGCCGCGGCACCGACTGGTACCTCGCCACAAGGATATATAGGCCATCAAGGACGTGTACAGCATTCGCTTGCGTGTTTTTGCAAATTAAGCCTCTTTTACTTTTTTACATTTATTTCGTTAATAATCTTGAAATTGACTTAAAACTTCATATGATTTTATCCAGAGTTAAGATAATAAGTAATGACCTCCGCCCCCGACATGTACAAGTCCAGAGTTAGCGCAGATGCGTTGCCGGCCTTCAAGAAAGGTGTACGCCGCTGTTCGAGTACCAGACTCGACATTACGAGGCGTTAGGTTCTGCCCGCATCATATCAGGATGTCAAGTAGAAGGCACACTGCAGGGACTGGAGATTGCTTCACTTACAAGGGCGGAAGAGCTCTAAAATTATTGATGATGAGATTCTGCCCATTCTGAGGCGGCAGTTGTGTTAATTTAGCCGCCACAACTCTGGAAGAAAAGGGACTTTTTTCTTCTTTAGGGGTCGATTGTCCTACAGCACAGCGTCAAATATAGCTAATAATTTGGCATAGGCATTCGTTTTCCCTTTTTTCTAAGAATTAAGTGTTTTGCTTTCTTCGAGGCAGGTTCTTCTGGTAGAATTCATTGCTTTGATTGTTGTTTTATTTCCGGGCTATAGCAATTAGCCCACGTTTTGTCTACGGTCACGACACGACGCAGAAACTCCTTCAGGTCGTTACGTTACGTACGTTACAAATTTTTCAAATTCTCTGCTTTTCTCTACTCTGTATGTATGTATTGTACATACTAACCTGCCTCCTGAATCACTCTGTCTATTTATGACCGCATTAAAATTTGTTGCGTAGATCAAGTCTAAGGGAACAGACAGCGGAAGGGATTCCCAACCATCCCTCCATAACTCTCATTTGATACAAAATATTTTAATTAATGAACTTAGATTACGTTGCAATATGCGAACGCGGCCTGCAGCGTCGCTCTCTATTTGCATTATAGGTATTCTCAAATGAAATGTCGACGTAGATTTTTTAATTCCCCACTACCACGGGACAGTTTATTTTTTTTTAGTCCTATAGAAAAATACTTTGAGGAATAATTCGTGGTAGTGTTGTGTGGCGTTTCTTGTGTCTTGAATTTTAAAAACTGTTAGTTCGTAAAAGTTCTCGTCGCCATTTCAATTTTAGATATTTTTAGTGAACACATAAATAGCTAATATAGAGTTGGCAGTAAGTAGTACGATGACTTCAAATTGAGGCAACTAAGAATAAAGGTTTATTATATTTTCATCGTACAGAACATTAGAAAGATCTTTGATGTCGACTGAGCGGGAAATGAACGGTTTCCGGAATTCATGAAGGTGAACCGGCCGACAATTGTTTTACCTTAATACGTACATAAAAATTGTTATTTATCCTTGGCTTGGCTATGAGAAATATTTATTATGTTTAGTGTCTGTCCATCTCGCTTAATTTAATATACTTTATATGTTAGCGGCCTAACAAGAATCTTTGAGTTGCGATCATGAGCTAATATGAATAGTGTTCACTTATTGTTTGGATGTTAGATGTGAGGGTAGGCACAGCAAGTCCAGACCGGCTAGTATTCAGTAACACCTCAAGTACCTCAGTTCAGCTCTTACAATTCTCATATTATAAAATTTATTATTAAAATGTGATACAGTTGTATTCGACTCCTCATGAAGCGGGAAAAGGGCAGGGAGATGATGACAGTTGTAGTTATTTTTGAGGTCTATTTAAAAAGAAAACCAGATATATTATTGTCGACCTCGCTCAGGGTTTAACCCAGAGGTAATGTTGGGAAAAAATAAGTGGCGCTCTTCCTAGGGCATGTTCTAGATCAACTTACCTATACATATAATAAAAATGTAACTGATCGCTGTCTGTACATGTAAGATATTTGAGAAAAACTATTATTAGGGGCCTTCACAAACGCTATAGAACCCAAAACAAAGATTATTAGATTTTTTCTGTTTCTCTGTATGTCTGTCTGTGCGTTTGTCACCGCTAATCTCAGAAATGGCTTAACCGATTTGGGTACGGTTCACTATTGTATTGTGGTAAGCTTCACTTAACATTTAGTGTTTGTTTTATCTCAATCGGTTTATAAATAAAAAAGTGATGTCAATTTAACTGTGCTACGGCCATACTGTGTCGACGACACATACGCGGGAAAAGGGCAGTGAGATGATGATGGGTTACGGTAATATCATTTGTAAGGCGGGTGAAACCGCGGGACACAGCTAGTAGTAGATAAATTGTTGACATACTAAAGAAATGAGCTTTAAAGTACTCGCAACCGAAGAGCATGATGCGTAGAAGTAATATAAAATAGTAATCTGTAATCGTTGCCTGATTAAAAATGAAGCACAGCTAATAAATACGTTCTATTCAGATCGGCATCCTGGACGCGGACATCTGCGGGCCGAGCCAGCCGCGCATGCTGGGCGTGCGCGGCGAACAGGTGCACTACTCGGGCTCCGGATGGTCGCCGGTGGTGAGTTGCTCAAATAGATACATTTGAAAGAATATAACATTATCTGCGTCAAATGGCATGTCAGTAAGGAAAAATCAATTATTTGTACCACATATTTTTGTGACTGTTGTTTGCCTTGAGTGGTATCCAGAGCTACATATATATTCACAGGTTTGTTTTTGTATAATTGTATAGACACATTCATAATTGTTATAGCGATCATCTTGATCGTATCTTAATTCCAGTTTCCAAAATGAATGATAGGTCAAAATCACAAGGGAACGCAATCAGTGTTACTCGTAGAACTATTTATCGCCCTATCTTATCTGCCGCCGGTCGTGCGGTCGATACAAAATTACCTTCTACATGTTCATGGAGAGCACAACACTTGCAATGTCAGTATAACTTAATCCACGCTCTTACCTTATCGTTGACATGAATGTTGATTCGTGTAAAAAAATCACGTTTTGAAAATTATACCTTACATCCACAAACTCAACTAAATTGTGTTCAATGAGCACAGATTGTGTCCTCCGCTCTGGAGACTTAGCTCCTCGAAATAATCATTTATATCTCTGTTTATGTTTTTATTTAATAAGAACGAGCAAGCGGTTGACCTCAGTGACAGGCAACTGCAACAAACTAAAGAGTTGGCAGATAACAATGGTAGAGCCCACAACAACAATTCTGTTGCACGAATGGGCCGGCTCGACCGGTGAAATACCACGACCTCACATAAGACAGGCGTGATGTAGAACTTTCGTCCGACGAGAGAGGTGGCGGAGGCCTAATTCTACTCCTCTTCCCCTTCCAATAAATTTCTAATAAGAAAAGGATGGGAAGGGGAGGGGATCAATAGGAAAGGAAACATCATTTTTTCTGTTTGGCCCCCCTCTGTCCGTTAAAGGTAGGCAACGCATCTGCAAATCGTTAGGTTGCTGTAGATGCTGCCACTGGCTGGCGGTCGCTTGAAGTAGGGACCGCTTGCTCGTTTGTTTTTTACAAATGTATTTGGAATGGGTTCATAAGACGTGAGATCTTATTTAAAATTTCTTCGACAGTACCATTAAAGTAAGCAACCAATGGTACACCGCATCAAACTAAAGTTATTGAAAGTTCTTACGCGGAGCTAAAAATGTTGAAAAGTAAAAATTCACTGTTGGCAGTACGTTGGTGATAACCTCTCGCTGATGTCTATCGGGTTTCTGCTCGGCAGCCCTGACGACGCCGTCATATGGAGAGGGCCCAAGAAAAATGGTCAGTAATATGTCTCTCTGCTACCACTTTGTACAATAAGACCTAATGTGAATAGAAAGATGTTGACACTATAACCGAAAATATTCGTTCATCATCCATTATATCGATCGATGGATATAAAGAATGATGAACGAGAAGTTGCTTTCAACAAAATGTCACGGCAAATTTATTTATTGTTAGTGTGGGGCTATGTGGGTAGGGGGACATAGAACATAGACGATTTATATCGCCGAGCTCAGTGACAACTAAACGGTACTAATGATGTAGTAATGCTTGTTATATTTCGCAGGCATGATCAAGCAGTTCCTGAGCGAGGTGGAGTGGGGCGAGCTGGACTATCTGCTCATCGACACGCCGCCAGGTGAGACATTGACTTCTGCCAACAATAATTACATATGTACTTTATTAACCTTAGTAAAACTTTAGACTAGGCATATTATAAACTGTTACCAAATTATTAACTGAACGAATCATTCACAATTTGCTGCAAACTGACGAAGGTCACAATCGGTCGTTCATATATAATGGTGTCCCAGAAATAATGGCCAATCACGAAACATCTCATATATGTGAGTTTTTAAGCACTGAAAGTAAAATTATATGTATTTCCTTACCTTTTGTGTGTACCAAGACTACATTTGAGTACAGACTATCTGCGCCCGAGCTACGCGCAAATATCCGTCAACAATTTTCGGAGGGATAGAGCCAACAATTCATCGCAGAGCTCCACCAAAGATCGAAGTGGAAGAGGCCACGGCGACAGCTTCAAGTAGGCGATCTTGTCATTCTAAAAGAAGACAACCTCCCTCCACTGCAATGGCGCCTAGCACGCGTCAGAAGGCTGTACCCTGGGACGGATGGTGTGATTAGAATTGCCGATGTCTTCAACAACAAGGGCATCATAAAACGGGCTGTCAATCGGATGTGCAACGTACCCGTCACCGGTGAAAACTCATAAGCAGCACTTGTAGATGATGAATCGCATGCACAAAGGGCGTAGTTGAAGTTTTGAAAGCAGCGTTTTCAAGGCCCGGAGAATGTCTACGCCCGACCTACTCCATGATAACAGGTCGGGAAGCGCGGGGAAAATGAACAAGACCGGCCGCCAAACGCCTTGCGAAAAAGACACTCTCGACCGACGCCCACCGTTATTGAATGTAAATTCAAACATCGTTTGGTATTTCACAATTATCCAGGGACTGTTCCAAAAGATTTGCACTTGTATTATATTTTATGGAGTTGTCTGTGTGCAGGCACGTCTGACGAGCACCTGTCGGCGGTGCAGTACCTGTCGGGCGCGGGGCTGACCGGGGCACTGGTGGTGACCACGCCGCAGGAGGTGGCGCTGCTGGACGTGCGCAAGGAGCTGCAGTTCTGCGACAAGCTCGGTGTACGCGTGCTCGGCGTCGTCGAGAACATGGCCATATTTATCTGTCCCAACTGTAAGGTCAGTATTCAGCGTGAACTATCGATTCACTTACTGCAAGAAACCTAATCAAAATGTGGTGGTATATATTCTCTGTGACTTCATGAGCCATTGTTGGTCCATTGTGCAGGATCCCGAAGCATCGACTATTCTATTAGCGTTATACCGCAACATTATGGACAGGCATATGCTGCAATTATATGTTTTTGTGATGGTTGGGTAATACTTAGCTATAGCGTTTTTAGACATGTCTACCTAAATATAGTGGTATATTTATATATTTTATTTATTTTTAAATACTACATTACCAACACGTAATTTTTTTTTCTTTCGTGTTGGTAATATTTTATGCAATTGAGTTTGTTTTCGCTACCACTATAAGAACTTGTATATTTAACGTGTCTGTCTGCTCTATCAACATGGTAAAACTATAATTCATATTTTAAGTATCATATAACTATGTCACGTATTGTCAATTTGCCATATCGACCATATGAGTGACGTCGTGTATATCAGAGCCGCAGCGAGCTATTCCCGGCCACGACGGGCGGCGCGGCGGCCATGTGTGACACGCTGGCCGTGCCGCTGCTGGGTGCACTGCCGCTGGAGCCCCAGCTGGCGCGCTCCTGCGACGCCGGCGACAGCTATCTGCAGCTGCACCCGCCCGCGTCACCTACCGTCGCAGCATTGGAAGTGATACTAGACAGTACGCATATAATCTTTTAATTATTATCACTGGTATTAACTACTAGTTAGTTCCCTTAACCCCCTCCTTTACTTCTTTCCTCTTTCTTGTACACTCCCCCTTTACTAGGGGGGCGGATCCAGGATTGTAATTTGGGGGCTTGACCCTTGACCAGCTCGCTTATTTTGTGGTTTTTCTAAATAAAAATAAGTTTTGTATACTGTTAAGATGAGTTAAGTCTCTTAATGACCTGGGTAAAGGTGCCGATAAGGGGAAGGTCCGTCGTAGGAAAAAATCATGGCTACATATCGTAGAGTGTAACGGAATTGCCGTGCCGCCCAACTGTACCGACTTGCGAAAGACAAAATACTGACCGTTAACTGCGCTAATCGGATTAGAATTATCGACAGTTCTTGCATTGACCGAGGGGACAAACTATAACCGTATAAAGACACGTCGTTGTTGGTCACATCCCTATTTACGTTGCACTGGCAACTCTTAGAACGGCCCTTTATATGTTGATTACTCTAATATGTATTTGTTGTTACAGAAATTGTTGCGGCGTGCGAAAACAGCAGCTGAATTTCTCTATCTTTATTTTTCTGAGGACTTATTACTTAACAATAATGTTTAAGGATATAATGTTTCGTGCAAATGTCAAATGTGGCGACGGTCTTAATCGAGCTTTACTATTTAATGTATGCTATAATCAATGATATGTACTTTTTATCCACGTAAGCTAGTCAATATGTAAAACAATAAAAATGTTGTATAATATTTTCAATAAAGACTTTATTATTTTATTTACTACTTTCATTTATAATAACAATAAATTATGTATGTTACCCCCCCGACACAGGTCTCCCTCTGAGAGGGAAGGGGCTGTAATCCACCACGCTGGCCCAGTGCTGGTTGGTGGGCGTCATATGTCTTCGAATTTAGTAGTTCCAAGACTTGCCGATCCTCACGATGTTTTCAAACATCGTTTGCAGTGGTGGTGAAATCAATTCCACAAAGTAAAGCGAATGTCTGGGTTCGAACCCGCGACCTACAGTACGAAAGGTACACCATTACTCACCTTCAACGCTACTGTCATTTACTTCCTGTTTAAAAGTGGCACCGCAGCTGTAATTTATTATTCACCTTACGACAGATCAAAACATTGTGTTTTCAGAAGGTCTAAAACTTTGTAGATACTGTATTGTAGAAAATCTTTAATGGCATGAGAATAAAGAAAAATTATTTAATAAAGAAATATTTTTTGACTTTGAGCATGCACAAAATATTAAATGTAGTTTTACAATCCGATATTTTTTGCATAGCACACTAGATGAATATTATCACGTGATTATGAAATTTCCTTTGACACATGACAGCTAATCAGCAAATGACAATTTGTTGATAGGGAGGAAAATTTTAAATTTAAAATCTTAAATTGCAAATTACTTTAGTTTGAACATATTATAAAATTCCATGTATTAAAGAAATACAAAGATAACACAATATTATGTAGACGTAGCAATTCTATTCAGCGTGTGATGTTGCACAACTTTACATTTTGTTTGATGACCACGAATGAGAAGCATAAATAAATATGCCTTCTCATGAAGAAGAAGATAAGCCTTGCAGGGCCTGTAATGACTTTAAGAGTTGGACGAAGAAGCAGAAGTCAAAGAAAGATGTAACCGGCCCTCCGACGAATCTACCGGTAAGGTTATGAAGATAACATTTACATGCAAACGTGTGAAACTATTATCGCGAAAAACTATATACTGTTAAATTAACCTACCTATGTGTGGTCGAGTTTTTGCATTTTACATAATTGGGAAAAAATCAAGAATTAAAAGAAACGTTGCGAAATAATATTACATTACGTAATAAATAAATAAAGTAGGAATCTTGGCGCGAGGATCCTATGTATTGTACAAGTTGATTAATAATTGGTGTGTATGTGAAAGGATTGAGTTGGCTGTCCTAAACCATGCACAAATCAGATTATTAATGAAATGTTAATTATTTTTAGCCCCAAGAAAAGAGAAAGGATTGCCCTTTGGATAAAGATGAGTTAGGTACGTCTACCTGGGGATTCTTACATTCTATGGCTTCATACTACCCTGATAAACCTAGTACATCACAGTCGCACGACATGGCAAAGTTTTTTAAACTTTTTGGAGAGTTCTACCCTTGTGAGCCATGTGCCATAGACTTTAGAGAAGAGTAAGTCTTTGTATTTATTTAACATTGGTAAACTATTAGATTAATTTTCTAAGGGCTAAATGCAGCCAATTATGATTTATAATTTGAAAAGGATCATGGAGATATCAAGTCAGAGGGAATAAGAAGAAGCCTCTCATCCATAACATAATTTAATACTAAATGGAATTGTACTTTGGTTGGAACATTTTCATTGCATGATGAAAGTCCCAAGTAAGTGATGGTAATGGGATGGTGCCTAAGGCTTCATATATGGGTTAAAAAGAAATGATATAATTAAATCTTGACAATTGATTTCAAGAGAACTACTCAATTAAAAGACATGTGACATCCGCCAAGCTGCACTGAGCCAACATGGTGGATTATGGCCCCTTCCCTCTCTCGGAGAGGAGGGCTGTATCCCTGCAGTGGGGAAGCATACTAAAAATGGCTGATTTATTATTATATTTTTAATTGATTTTGACACATTTAACCTTTTTCAGTATTAAGAAAAATCCGCCGAAGACAAAATCAAGAGATGAGCTAGCAAAATGGCTGTGTGAAAGACACAACACAGTGAACGTTAAATTAGGCAAGCCTGTGTTTGACTGCAGCAAAGTGCATGAGAGATGGCGTGATGGCTGGTCAGATGGATCTTGCGACTAGAATTACTTAATTTATAGAATGAATTCTGCTACTGACAAATGTCTACAGAAGGGATAAGGGTCCTTAGTCCAATAATCCTCTACATTAATGTATATATGTATATTCAATTTTATTTCTGAATCCAAAGAATGTTTGTGATGTTATTGTAAGGCATTACTAATGTCCTATTCGCACAATTCTGCATAAATAAAATTTTGATCAGAAAAGGCCTCCCTTTTTAAATATGGGAAGATATATCATTGATTGCAGAGTGCCAAGCAATAGAATACAAATTGTTGTTTGAGCTATAAGAAAGACAGACTACACCAATAAGACACAATAAGGCTTCAGTAGGTGCTAAAGCAATTTATAGCATTTTGCCTCACCTAATCTTTGGCTACATCCATGTTACAAAACTGTTTTATATCTAACTCTTTATTTATTCAAGATTTTTTATCTAAGGTTCATACACTAGCTTTGTAAATAGGGGCTTGTATATAAGGAACTGACCAGTGTGTATATATCCTGTTATAAGGTCCTTGATTTTAAAAATATACTTTAAAACATTAATCCAATTGAATTTTATTCCTTTGAAAGATTTAAATGTCATCCTGATCTGGTTACATAAGGGTCCATAAATGTTCATTCTATATACCTATGTCTATATATGTGAACAATATAACAGGGAAAATATGTTATTTAAACCAATTTAGACCATGAAAGTGGTCACGCAGATAAACGATTTTGCATGAATTTATTGCGTAATGAGGTTACAAATTGTTTATTTTAATTCAAGATTGTTACAAACTTTCACATTGAGACATTATCACATTTGGGACAAAATTGTTACATTTCGTTCCAACTATAGTATGGGATTATTGTGAATTGTTGGTTTCAATTTTTGTCCAGTTTGATACAAATTTACTACCAAATTTGATATTTCATATGATGATTGTTTTAATATAAACGCAATCAATAATGTGATAAGTACAATAACATGCTGAGCATTGCCTACCAATTATACCAATTGTATTTGGAAGTGTTTTATTTTACAGACTATTTACACTTGTACTGATATTGTTTGCATCTACAATAATACAAACAACTCCCATACAGATGTACAGACTTAATTATATTTAAAACTACATGCAGCATTCTTTTGTGTGAGATGTACTGTATAATTTGTTATATTAAATAAATCACGATTGTTAAACATTGTTTTATTTTTTTTATATTTCTTCTATCTATGGGTTCTTCCAAACAGAAGAAAGTGCGTGCGTGCAAGCAAGGTGCCGGAGGCCTAATTTCAGTCGTCTCCCCACCCTTTCCTCATAAGTATAGGATGGGAAATGGAAGAGAATTGGATGGGGAGGGCATTAACAGGGAAAAGGAAATATCTTTTTTCCTGTCTATGCCCTTCTCTATCCTTTAAAGGTAAGGAATGTATGTGCAATAAATTAGCTTGTTACGGATGTCTATGGATAGCGCTCACTTGACATCCATTCCATATACAAGAGATAAATTGAAGCAATTTTTGTGAAGGTAGAATTTGTTCATGAAGTTTATTTATTCATTTTTAAGATACAAAGGCCATAAAATTGGACGGCAATAATGCACGAGAAGTCGATTGCAAAGTGAGTTTGTTTGAGAGTCAGCCAAATAGTTGTAATACCTGGAGTGGGCCAAAGATAAGATGCCTGATAGATGGCTGGATGATGTCTAACCAGATCTGAAGAATATCGGCGTCAAGATCCAGAAACAAAAAGTGTAAAGTAGAACTACATGGAGAAAGGCACTAAAAAACTATCGTTACGCTTCTTCGTTTCATAAAAATCCAATTCACATCGTCCCAAAAGAAATTTCATTTCAATAAGGTCTATAATATAGTATGTTGCAAAAGTGAGTGGCAGTGTTGGCAGGACGTCAAGGAGAACTTAAATCGATCAAATTAGTGACATACTAAAGAAGGGCGATATAAGGAGTACCTCTTTTTATGGAATAAGGTGGCAAACGAGCAAGCGGGCTCTGATATTAAGACACAAGCATCAGCAACAAGCGGTTGAGTCGCAGATGCGTTGCCTACTTTTCATGGACAGAGGAGGGGATAGACGGGTAAAATGATATTCCTTTTCCCTATACATCACGATCAAGTCCAATCCTTTTCATCTTCCCATCCTATCTTTATTAGGAATGCATGGGAAGAGGACTGAAATTAGGCCTCCGCCACCTCAAGCATCAGACGAAACGCAGAATACTTCACGCCTGTCTTCTGTAAGTTCGTGGTATTACACCGGTCGAGCCGGCCCATTCATGCAATAGTTGTTGCGGGCTCTACCACTGTTAACCTGTAAACGACGAGCATTTATATCTAGATCTATCTATCGATCCCGCTCTATCGGGAGAGGTGTGCCAGGATCGCGCTTAATGGAAATCGGTGAACTCAGTTTACTCCTCAAGGTTACAGGCGTGAACGCATATTCATTTCATTCATTTGTTCTATCGTTTGAACTGGTAACTTCTGCCGCTCACATGTCCTCGTATATTTGTTTCTTTTGTCTGATTAACAATGAGCAATCTTTATGAAAAATGTAAGTTTATAAAATAGTTTTGTCACATTTGTCAGCAAATCGTTTAACGTGGTCCGTATATTGCTGCGTAAGAATGATTTGACATTCTGAGGAGATAATACTATCCTCGGTGTTTCCACGAAATCTAGAGAATTTGTCGACATTTAAAATACATTGAGTGGCAGCGTAGGTAGGGGTCGTCCAAGGAGAACTTATATCGATCAGATTTTTGGCGTAAGCCAGTTTAGTAATAAAGGGCGATATAAAGAGCACCCATAACCGACGAGCATGTATGCGTAGATGTATGAATGTATATGAAGCGAGAGAGGTGTGCCAGGATTGCGCCAAATGGAAATCCATGATCTCTGCATACCCCTCTGGGTTACGGGCGTGAGCGTATATTTATTTATTTTTAAAATACTGTTGATTTTTCACATTAAAATGGCGTCGAGCACACCAGTACCTCATTATCGGTATATTGTCATCTTCAAAACTAAATCGGTCAAGACGATCCACCAGCAGTCAGATTTTGTCTTACTTTTAATGATCAAGTTGTAAAATATGAACGAAATTTTTAATGATAGCAAATATTTAATTGTCAAACAGTTTATAACATGACATATATAAATAACATAAGAGTTTTAGTGAGACAAGTTATTGTTCACAACGTCCGCCTCCGTGCTAACGTTAGACAGGAGTCGTGGAGCGCCGCGCGCCGCGTGCACGTGACTCCGGTCACTGTTTACTTTGTTCTCATAAGAATTCCATTTCTCTTTCGATACCAACAAACTTCAGCTGCTCTGTCGGTCCGTATCTGAAAAAAATTACATACTGAATATTGATTTTCACTTGAGAAATGACTTCTCAAATCGATTTTCCTAGAAGACCAAACGTGGTATTTTGAAGAACCCGTCTGAACGGGTCACGAATTATTATGTTCCTTTAAAAAAATGCAAAACGCATGAACCTCACGGGTCTGGTCAAGAATCTTACATGAAGTTATCAACAGGTATTCTCTAAGCACAGATAATTGGCAACATATTCCTTTACTTTTCCCGGAACCATTAGACAAGTACTATATGTGTGGGCAGCAGAATTTTAAATAGGACGATGGGTATAGAAGAGTTAGGGAGAGAAAGAAGAGATGGAAAATATATGTCTGTATGTTGAACCTGTAGTCGAAGAAGAGCTCCTCTCCGGGCTGTATCGCGCGCTTGGCGAAGATGCCGATGCGATGGTCGCCGTTCACCATCATCACCTTGGCGTAGCAGTTCGGGTTGATGGAGTGGTTCGCGAACCGGATCTTGTTGCCCTTGCGCGTGGCGTCCACCACGAAGTCTGACGTCACACACACATACAAATATATCAAAGTTGTCAGAGTGTTTGATGGCTGTTTTATTGACAATCAATCTTGGTAAACAACAAATAGCGAGTGCCATCATCTGTCTGTATGTTTATTTTGTTAGTCGTATACAGTTTGTTCCAAATCAAGGTGTTAAAGTTTGTAAACAAAGGGTACACCTTATTTACGCTAAAATTCTAAAATATCCTCGGAAACAAACATTTTCTCACATTACCTAGCTAGCTATCCATATAATAAAATTTCAATTCACTTTATCTCACAATTTCTAAAAAAAATCATTTTGGAAGAAAGTAAAAAAGTGTAATGGCCGCCATGTATCGGAAATGACGTTTGTTTGTTTACTAAATTTACAACATTCCCTTGAGATATATATTATTATACATATAAGAGCTAGTTACTAGTTGCTCCATTTACTAAGCGCCTTAACTTATAACAAACTATGTTCGATGACGCGGAATAAATTGGTATTTAGTATCTAATTTAGGTCACACAAACTTTTCCCATTGGGGGATCTCACCATTGTTGAGGTTGAAGAGGAAGGAGCACATGTACTTGTCGTAGACCTTGCCGCGGCGGTCCGCCTCGTCCTGAGAGATGATCTCGCCGCAGTACTCCGAGATGAACTCGTTCTTGTGCGCAGCCTCCTTGAGGAAGATGCCCCAGCCCGCCACGTCCGAGGGGGCCAGCAATAGGTGCTTATGCAGACCTCTGGACATTGTAACACAAAAAGAAATCAGTAAGAAGTTATTTTAGAGTGTTATCTAGCTAACTAGATTTAGTTTTAAAGCTAAACTTATTATTTTTAGTAGAGTTAAGGCAAAAAACCTAACTATGAAATAGATACTTAATCAATAAAGCAACAAGGATCAATTCTTTTCATAAATAAAATGCGTGCGTGCGTCTCTCTGCGTGCGTACCTCTGTACGGAGACGTTGCGGCAGTAGACGTGGTGGCGGGGCGCGGCGGGGGCGTCGGCGCCGCACGCCACGCACAGGTCGGGGTCGCACTCGCGCACGCCCAGGTAGCACGGGCACTGCTTCGTGTTGCACTGCGCCTTGCACCGGCACCCAGGGAACCGGTTCTGACCTGATAACCAAAACAAGCTAGAGCAGCCACATTCGATCCGATGAGCAGTCAACGCCTTGCCTTGCGTCATCATTAACTTTGTATTTACTCTACGCTTTTTGAAGGTAAACACAGAATAGAAATAGTGTGTAGAGCTCACAGTCGCTGCTGCACTGGCAGAACTTCTCGCAGAAGTTCTGTGACTGCAGACAGGGGCACATGTTGTCGCACGGCTGGTTGGGGTGGTCGCACGGCGTGTAGTTGTACCTGGCACACAAACGAATACAAAATATGTAAAGAGGAAAAAAGCACTCAACCCCAAGAAGACATAACAGATTTCCTTTACTTTTTTCCGTCCGTCCTTTTATTCCGTCATAATATAAGCGAATGGCTTTTTGTCAACGATCAATAGATGCCTTTATCCACCATCCTGGGGGAGTCAAGAGGCCTAAAAACTACCCTAATTACCCTTTATCCGAGAGGATCCTCCCCCCTTGCCCTAATCAAAACCTTAGATCCGCCTCTAGACGGTATAATTATAATATCATAATGTGAGTCCGAAATAATACAATATCCAACTGACACATGGTGCGAGGCGGAGTC
>JWHW01019064.1:668736-699128 GCA_000931545.1 Papilio glaucus | reverse complement strand
TTTGCGACATCGAAGAATAGGGCACATGTGCTTATGGGCTTTTTCTTACTGAGGCCTGCGTGGCCATATTCAGTGAGTCTATGAACTTGTTGGACGCACGAGTGACCCGGACGAACTGGTGATTATTTAAAAAAAAACAAAGAAGCCTTAAAGTCTTAAATAAATAAACCATACTTAAAGATGAACTGCACTAATAAAAGTTAAAAAAAAAAAACGAAACTACAAAAAGAAATTTTGCTGTGTAACCAATGATTGACGAACCTTTACTGATTCTTTAAAAAATTGGACAAATACCGGCCCGCATAAAGGTTGGGATAAATTTGTTTCATATCTTTGTAGCGGCATATTAGAAACTTCCTCCATAGCTGGTGTCTTATCGATAGAAATTTTAAGAATATTGCCAATCCTTTGATTGTGTATTTCTACTGTGTGTACCTTGAAACCAGTCTAACTTTAAGTATATTTAATACTTAAGTTAAGTTAAAAGGACTTCGTACCTATGTATGTATATGGCTTTTTAACTGGACCACAATTGCACTAATCTCAGACATAACTCCAGTCCTATGGTTTAGAAACAAAACCGCAGGCCACAACCGCGGCAGGTGCGGGTAACAATTCCTCTATGAGTTCTTAGCCTCACACATTAAAATCGGTCATGCCATTTTGACTACAAGAGGTCACATGGTGAGGTATGCCCATACTGACAAAAAAACATTATAACAAGTAGGTGATCAATAACAAACATTTCTTTACATTAAAAAGGTAAAAAGAATCCTCACATCTTTATCCTCTTTAGAATTCCGCAGCTCCCTTTCCTTCCTCTCCTCGGCCACCTCATCCTTGGTTTGATAGGTCATCAGTGCATGCACCAAGTCCACAAACAGCTGATCATCTATAAACCCTCCTTCTTTGTCACCTACAGAGAAAACCTTGTGTTTAATTTTTTTTTTATGTTGGTTGGTAGTTTGAACATAATTGATAATTTTATTACATAAATTAAACATTTCTTTTGTCAAATATCAGTTATTGTTTTATTTTAATCTACAATAAGCATTAGGCTTACTACAACATTAAACAAGAATTTAGTCATGGTTGGTGGAATCCACTCATTGAGAGACAAAACCAACCTGTGCCTTTTATATAACTGAAGAAAAATTTCAAAACACTCCAACATTCTTCTAGCATAAACAATGATCTCAATTCATGATCATCAGAAAATAATAAATAGCTCATATTATAATTCTGTTGTAGCTGAGAAGTAAAGATCTGAAGATGTGCAAGTCTACCACTTAACAAATGATGGTTAATATAAAAAGGCCCACTGATTGTGTGATGATCATGCATCACATCATTATGTTAATGCAACTTCGGGAAAGAATATGCATCCTATGAACACATCACTTGTCAAAGATAAAAGATGTAACAAGGTCAACAAATACAAGTACCATGAACTTTTCCATCATAATTCTTAATGAGCTCCTCAATGAAGGTCCCGTCCTGGTCCAGCACCTCGTCCCCCATGTAGGGTATGTTGTGGAGAACTGTCTCATCCTCCACCATGAAATTCTTCTGTGTGGGTGCCCATGTGTACATAGTAGGGATCGGGTTCACCGAGTTAATTATACGGATTGGCACTTGTTGTGTTGTGACAACTCCTGAAGCTGAATAAGGATTTTATAAAAACAAAATAAATTTAGGTATGTCACATTGTAATGATATTTAATGTATTAAATATCATTTAATAGATGGGGACTATTGTTAAAAATTTACCATGAAAATGAGTAAGGAATAAATATATACTCCCTTTACCTGAATACAACCTGAAGGGACTTGGGATATTCAGAAACTTCCTGAAATTACCTCAGAAAATAGACCTCTGGGGTACTCTAGGATCTAATGAGTGGCAGCTCTTGCTCTACACATAATTAAATATTTTGATTCAACGAACCCAAACAAAAGGATCACATCTTACCATAGGGTTCCACTGACATAAAAACATATAACAAACATATTTTATCATCTCAGCTTTTTCAAAGAGTAAGATAGAGAGAAAGCTTGTTTCGATACACGATTTTACGGCAGTGGAAACCCACGGTTAAATGTACATTACACGTAAAATAACTCTTACCATCCGTATATGTAACTTCAGCTCTTTTCATGAGACTTTCGTGGCTAGGACTAGGCGATGGTGGAGGCCAAAAGGGTCTACGCCCCCGTTCGGCAGTATCAGATTCGCGCGTCTCTATCGCCTCCGACATTATACGCAAGTTTCGCGCCCATGCCACCTTCACTTCGTCCGCCCGTTTGAATCTCTATAATATGGTCGATAACAATGTATTCGATAATTAAAAGCATGTTTTAACTATAAATATTCAGTGAATTGAAACAACATTATATATTTAGTAGAAAAAAATTATAAAATAAAACATTTGAGCCTTACCTTCATTTGACGAAGCCTCATATATTCTGATTTTACTCGTTTCTTCCATTCTGCCGAAACTTTTGATTTACTCATTAGGTAAACTCAAAATTTATTTGTATAGCAAATACTGTAACATTTAAAAGGAAAAAAAAACAAATATACGAATTCTTTAGTAATTGTAAGTAATCGTTTGCGGTTGATTTTGACAACCAAGACAAGAGGACAAAGAGTATAAAATGAATAGATAGAACAAGATTATATCAAGGACCACAGACATGGAGCAATTTTATCAATGCAGTATCGAAGTGCTAATCCTGCCAGGCGCTCTCCATCTTGCTCAACCGTGAGTAATTTGTATCCGATTCAAGAAAAGGAAAGGAAATTATCAAAAAAGTTAAAATTTTAACGCTGGCAACATTATTATTACATAGACAGCTTCTAGCTCTACCAATTTTATGTTGGCTATGTTAAGTGTGAAGCGAATGTGTTCGCTGCCATTTTCTATTGGATTTCCTTAAGAAAAGTATATTTTCCAAACAAATAAGGTGAGCATACGTAGACAGGTATTATTATTTTTTTATTTTTTCTTAAGCTTTACACGTAACGCATGTATAAACGAAGCAAAATTCCACATTTTCGGGCTCGGATTACGTAATTTGTTGATTCTCGACACAAAAATGTATTTACTATCATCCATCAATACCGTTCCGCGATGGCCTTTCTCGAGCGGAGAGAGCAGAGTTGTTGTCTACACCGAAAAGTTGTTCTGTTTGTAGGTGTGTGCCTACCTACAGACTGCCGCAGGTTATGCGAAGAGGCTGGTATAAGTATGTCCTCGTACGGCGCTGCTGGTGCTTGGGACGGCGGGCCGCCCGGTGCTGAGGCAGAGTATGCCACTCAGCGCGCCCCGCCGCTTGCCACGCCCATGCCCACCACGGACCCCTGGACCGGCGTCAGCTACAGCTCCTACGGCCAGCCCCACTACGATTACCAGCACTATGCTACCACTGGTTACGGTTATAATTACGATTCCAGTTATTATTCTCGATCTGACGGCTACTATAAATACCCAGATTCAAGGGATGCTTATTCTGCAGCGCAAAGCAGCTACGACTATGGTAGGGTTCGCGTGCGCTCCCGCTCTCCCGCTGGTGCCACGGGAAGCGACCGTCGGCTGACATCTTATAATTCCAATTCTAGAAGTGTATCTCCATATAAAAGGAAAGAAAGATCTTATTCAAGGAAAAGGGACAGTAGTTACGAAGATAGTAGTCGAACACGGCGCTCTAAAAGTAGATCTAAGTCTAGACGCACCAAGTATTCTTCTAGTGATCATTCTAGTTCTAGATCAAGGTCTTACTCTCGATCTCGGTCATTGAAGAAAAGTGCAAGGAAAAGAACCTCTTCCAGAGAGTCATCAAATTCAGAAAAGTCCTATGTAAAGAAATCAAATAGAGATAGTGATCATTCTTTGACTCCTCCTTTAAAAAAGAGTAAGGCACATTCACACAATCGTTCAAGTACTCCTGGTGGTAAGAGAAATCCTAGAAGAAAGTCATCCAGCGTTGAAAGAGACAAAGTAAGGCACAAAGATCGATCTTATTCCAGTAAAGAAAAGAGACACAGTAAAAATTCATCATCTAGAAAACGAAAGGAGCTTTCTGAAACTCCACCAAAGGTTTATAAAAAATCTGATAGATCCCCTGCAACACCTAAAGTTCATAAAAGATCTGACCATTCACTCACACCACCGAGGAAATATAAAAGCAAGGATAGAAGATCCATAACACCCCAGAGGAAACCAAGGGATAGTTCTGTTACACCTCCAAAATGTTATGCCAGAAGTCAATCATCCTCCAGCTCTGATTCTCATTCGTTAAAACGGAAGCATTCAAAACGTAACCACTCAGCCACTCCAAAATCGAATCATTCCAGATCAAGATCAGTATCTAGTCATTCATCAGAATCGTCCAGGCGGTCAAGATCTAAGTCTAATCATCGGAGCAGACATGAGTCGACTAAACGCAGATCACCCTCTAAGCGGCACTCTAAAAGTAAAAGCAGATCTAGGTCTCGTCGAAGATCTGCATCTAGAGGGAAAGGAAGGCACTCTATATCCTCAAAATCCAAGTCAAAATCTAGGTCTCGTAGTCCTAGCGGAACCCCAAGTGATGACGAACGGCGTGGACAATTCACTGTTGCTGACAGAAAACGTTTTTGGAAAATGCACAGAAGCCGACAGGAAGAAAAAGAAAGGGCTAAAACTCCACAAAAAGAGGTGAAACCACCTCCGGGTGCTGTTGAGTCTACCACTGTTGATGACATTGAGTATGGCGACCCACCTGAAATTGAAGGTCCCAACTTTGCAGAAATGCTCCCTACACCAGACCAAGTTGTACAAAATTCAGCTTCAACATCTAAATCTAAACCTGTCGCTATACCTATTAAAAACGATGGTAGCTTCTTAGAAATGTTTAAGAAAATGCAAGAGGAAACTAAAACCATCGATGCACCAGAGAAGAAGCCAATTAAAAAACCAGTGTTACCATTTATAGGAAAGAGACGTGGGGGCAGAGTACTAAAAACTGGTTTGGTGAAGAAAGCAAAAGCCATTGATGAACAAACTGTGGACAACTCTCCAAAAGATGCTTGGTCGCTTTATATGCAGGAAGTTAAAAAATACAGAGAGACTTCTTGTGAAGAGGAACGGAAGACAAGGCCTCTAGTTAAATAAAAATTTAGAATTATTTTTTATTATAAACTCTGCTTATCTTTAATTTAACAATCTTGTTTTCCATTATATTATTGTCATTGTCTATGTACTATTTAGTTAAACTCTGAAACGGCTAATAAAGAACAATAAGAATGAATTTACTTGTTCTTTCGTTGCAGTAAAATGCCAGATATGATCAAATCGCCCGCTGACATCAAAACAGCTCCCTTCGACCCTCGGTTTCCTAATCAAAACCAGACAAGGTAATGTAGAGACAGATTTTTATAACACCGGCGCGGACATTGGATTTACCTTCTGCCTTGTAGTCATTCATCTCATCATTATACCATACTATAGAATCATTAAACAATTTTTTTAACTTCATTTTGAGACTACACATGAAATCAAAATATTCATCTCACAAATCCAACTGCTCTTCATACAGCATACCCTTTTGTTATAGTTTATTTTCATACGAGTCTCATTTAGTTGTGAGCAATGTTTGTGGTATGATGATGACTAACATGCATGAAACACAGTGCTTAAAGAGACTTGTTTGATTTAAATGACAAGAGATAGGTTTGCGGGTATTAAAGTAATACAATTTAAAATTATTTACAATATTATCTGTATGATTTACAATTGCAGTAATTTAAATTACACTATCTTGATTCCTAAAGTTGATAACAATAGCTTTCTCACATCCAAATATCAGCACAAACTTAATAATGTGCACTTGTCGTTGAGGGAGAGACAGACGTTAAATTTTCCGATGTGCATTTGCCTAAGTAAGAGAACCATATAAACAACAGCATTTTCATCATCATTTCTCTTCATATCCTTCATTATCTTTTTATAATCATCTAAGTGTTGTGTGTCAATTCAGATTCATATATATATAAATATATAAATGTGCGTAGATGTATGAATGTAGAAGAAGCGAGAGAGGTGTGCCAGGAACATGCCAAATGGAAATCTCTGCCTACCCCTCTGGGTTACGGGCGTGAGCGCATATTTATTTATACAAATGGAAGTGTGCTTATTTTTCAATAATATTTTACTATTAGTCATCTACATTATTATTTACTATAAAAATATTTAAAAAAAAACAAGCAGCAAGCTTAGCTAGTAATAAAATTCTATTGTAATTGAGGCACAGACAGCAAAATACCTAATACTAGTCCCGCGTTGAATAGTCCGACCGTATATAGTCAATATAATCTTGGACGCGAGCCAAGTGTTTTCTCTCGAGTTTTATCTGCAATACGGAAAGATGGGTGGCCTGGAGAATTTTTTTCTAAGAATTAAATGCGATTCTTTTGAGAATACTTGACATGAGTGTACTTGCGTTTAATACGGTACTGCTTGCTTTGGTTAACCACATATTAAAGAATGGTGTAGATAGGCTTGAATGTCTCCATTCTAGAGCACAATTTGGGTTTTCAAATAACTCAAAATCATTTTCACATTAGTAAAAGTTCTTACAGTTAAGGGTATTACCACAAGGGAGCGACTGCATTGTGGTTTCCGTAGAAAAAACTACTATTTCTATTTTATGTACACAGGCACTGCTACCAGAGCTACCTGGACTTCCACCGCTGCCAGAAGGTGCGCGGGGAACAGTACGAGCCGTGCAACTACTTCAGGCGCGTGTACAAGTCGCTGTGCCCCAATGAGTGGGTCGACAAGTGGGACACGCAGCGCTCCGAGGGCAGTTTCCCCGGCAGGATCTAGTTATCACGTGTAGACGCTCGTTATTTTTAATTTAATTTTCGCTTAGGTAAAACAGTGGTAGATAATTAAATGAGTTAATTAAAGGCGTCGTTTGTTTTTATATGCCCTTTTCGACGTATTATCCTATAGAACCCCTATCTTTTACGCTTCAGGATATGCCCGCTGTTCTAAATACGCTTAGCTTAAACCATAAGTTCCCAACGGGACCGCCCCATGGTGGGCGCTATAATTTTTGTGGGGGTGCTAGCTGGGCTAAAGGTGAAAGGGCGCTACGACAGTAAAGTTAGTATAGATAATAGACAATAAAGCCCTAAATTATATTAAAAGATAAATAGTAAACCGAAATAGACATTCTAAGGCATTCTAGGAATCGACGACCATCTCGATTCAAGACAAAAATATTTGCACTGATATCGGTTCTCTAATTGGCTAGCTAGCAAAGAGAGCAATTGTCCTCGTTAGAAAACGTACCTATTGCATTTTATTAGTCTCTTGGCGATTTTCCACATGTACTTTGTCAATGAAATAGCAATTGTGCATGTATAAGTTTAAAATATTTTTAGTTGGAAGGTGTTTAAAGGTATCTGCAGGGTATTGTTACACCAGATACTTAAAAAACATTAGTGTGGCTAATTTCTTATCCAGAGACTAATTTTGGTAACCTAAAACCTTCCACATCGAATAGCTTGTATGATGCGCTTGACTTTTTCTTTGAAAAAAAAGCACTTAAGTCTCTTGCCCTATATAATCCATTGACTAGTTCAAAAAAATCAAAAATTGATTACCAATTCGAAAATCATACACAGTTTTAAGAATGATATATTGAATAATAGAAAGTATTATCAAAAAGGTTGTATGAGTATTAAGAACAATGCCATAAACCAAAAATTAGTTGCATAGCATTTCATGTTACATAACATTATATTGGTCCAGGAAACGCGCCCTTTTCCCGTTGTTCGTCCCATTGGGCTATCCAGAAGTTGGGGCAGATGGTCTCGAAATACCGTTTGAAGATTTTACAGTCGTCCACGTCGCCAAGCAGCCGCGTGCATTTGTAAAAGTCGCAGTAGTTGTCATAGCACGCTCTGAAAAAAAAAATTAAACACCTTAATTTTTTAATAAATAAGATTGAGCGATTCGGGCACATTTCAGAGAGTGCCACAATCCAAAGTCAGGTCAAGCAATATAAAAACTCGGATAGTGGAAAATTAGGGGTTGAAGCTGACTTCAACATCTGAGGTGGCTGAATTTAAAATACCTCAAAACCCTATGTCACTTTGGTTACCTCTACAAGGCAAACACTGACTATCAACCATGAAAAATATATTTAAAAGTTTAACGAAGTGAAACGACCGTCTCTTTCTACTCGTTCAGTTGCTCGTTTTAAAAATTACTTATATATTTCACCTCAGTAAGCGCCTTCCAAAATAGTAAAAATGATCTATGTGTACAATCACTATTTAGATAAGGATGAAAAACATGTAGAAATAATAAATTTATCTAAACCAGTAATCATAAGGTTACGCTACAATCGAAAAGTACATACGTATGTTTGATATGTACTTTGTACTCACTTTGTCTGATTTTGGAATGGATATCGTGGGTCGAATCGAAGGGTCCTAAATTCTTGATCGCACATATCGCACGGGTTATATTATTCGTAAAATATTTGATATATAAAAGATTTAATTATTCCAAACAAAGCTATCAAAATAGCTGTCAAAAAACTTTAATTATAATTTAAAATTCTACACGGTGTGTCGTTTTTGTCATCATATAAACCTTTTTAAATATAATGTAAAAAATTAAAAAGTTGTTATTTTAAATTCTATATAATATGTATAGCAGTAAATAATTGAACGCCCGTAACCCAGAGGGGTAAGCACAGGGGCGCACAGTGCGCGGTGCACCGTGAGTTTGCGAAGCTCTGGGCTAAGTTATCAACTGCAATGTTCAAAAAATATGTTTTAGATGTACTGTCTACGATATCTGAACAATAATCTACAATATATGTTATGTATAAATATGTTTTGTGTGAGTTATCGTCGGCAGTGAAAACCCACGGTTACATTCACACGTCTACGTGTACATGTACACGTGTACATGCTCATCGATTGCCGCACTCTTCTAATATAAAATGAGAAATTTGACTGTGCAGAAAATAAGCTGGCATAGAGCCACGCGGTCTATGTTAGTGTATCTTTACATTATGTGTAATCAAGTGATAATTAACCTGACTGATAACTTTGTTCGATTTTTAATATTATATATAAGCGATGACATCAATTCACATGAAAATTAGGAATTATAATGAGCGTATACAAGGACACGTTTTAATGTAGCCTTTTTGTATCAAGGTGCAGGTGGGATAGATTTTGTAGAGTAACACTTCATTGCCGACTGTTTTTTCTCATTTTTAAAATTCATAATTTTCAAATAAAAATATTAAAAATTAAAACCTTCAAAGTTGTTTTGTGAAAAGAGTTAAGCTAGATTTTTATTATCGTCGTCGTCGTTTCAGCCGATATTTGTCCACTGCTGGACGTAGGCCTCCCCCATTGAACGCCACAAAGATCGATCCTCTGCCATCCTCATCCAGTGGGCTCCAGCAACTTTGACCAGATCATCGGTCCATCGTGTGGGAGGCCTGCCAACGCTGCGTCGACCTGTACGTGGCCGCCACTCTAGAACCTTTCGGCCCCATCGACCATCCGTTCTGCGCGCAATGTGTCCGGCCCATTGCCACTTAGGTTTGCAATTCTTCGGGCAATGTCGGTTACATTAGTTCTCCATTGCCCTTTGGGTGACTTTGAGCCGTCTAATAGTGCTCGCAGTGAGGGGCCACGTCTCAGTACCATATGTCATCGCTGTCAACACACACTGGTCAAAGACTTTAGTCATGAGACACTGCGGTAAATGTTGGGACGAGAGGATATCCCGCAACTTCCCGAACGCTGCCCATCCGAGATAGATTCGGCGATTGACCTCCTTCTCGAAGTTGGACCTACCTAACTGGACAGTCTGTCCCAGGGAGACATACTCGTCAACAACTTCGAGAGTACGACTTCCGATTCTTATTGGAGTGGGTGGAACATGGATGTTCGACATAACTTTCGTCTTATACATGTTCATCCTGAGACCCACTCGTTCGGAGGCTATATTAAAGCCGTCGAGCATTGTACCGAATTCCTCCATGGTCTCAGCCATGACTACAATGTCATCGGCAAATCGCAGGTGGGTGATGTACTCACCGTTGATGTTGATGCCGAGTCCTTTCCAGTCCAGAACCTTCAAGACATCTTCCAACGCCGGGTTAAGAGTTTCTGCAGTTGGATAGGTTTCGTGTCCTGACCCTGTACTGACATAGTGGCGTTTTCGTACAAACACCTCAGCGCTTCGATGTATCTGTAGTCTATTTGGCACCGCTGGAGAGACTGCAGTACCGCCCAGGTCTCGACCGAATCGAAGGCTTTCTCGTAGTCCACAAACGCTAAGCATAGTGGCAGGTTGTACTCCTCGGTCTTCTGTATAACCTGCCGCAGCGTATGTATGTGGTCTACAGTACTAAAGCCTTTTCGGGAACCGGCTTTTTCGGGAGGCTGGAAGTCGTCAAATCTACGAAATTTATTATCGTATCTAAAGTTATATCTACCTACTAGTATGCTTATTTTAGGTATATGTTACCTAAAATAAGCATACTTTCATCACTCAAATAAAGATAAGCATCGAAGGAATGTCGACTTTCCCACAGCTAAAAATTAATTCAGACATCCTGCCAGAACCGCGAACGGCGCGGAGACTGTCCCTCCTAACTTAAATCTCTGACCTAAATAAACTGAAGTGCCTTTCTTTTCATTCTATTCTTTAGTTTAGATATTTTTAATGTAATAATTTCATAGATGCCATTCATATCGATGTGTTTCGTTCGACGCTGTCTCATGGAGTGAACAGTTGGGCGACAGTCTTCGAACTATAATAGCTGCGACGTTATCAAATCGTGTACGTGCTGAACGAAGCGGTACTCATGCGGATTATACGCATTAAAGTAGATCGAAAGTATTATAATAAGATTTCGTTATCATATCTACCTACCTATACGTTTGTTCTTCAGTATGAATGTTATTGAACGGTATCATTTACTGCAATAAGTGTACACTGGTGGACGCTTTATTCTCTTTGCTAATAGACGCAATCTGTTGTAAATATGAAACATTCTGTCGCGATAAACATGTTCGATACTAGATATAAATGTTCGATAAAAGATATGATAAGCTCATAAAATGCACGATTTCAAGATAAATAAGGAATAAGGTGCTTGATCGTTAACTTTTGTCTGATACAAATGAGTTAATATTGCGACGAAAATTGATAAATTGTATTGTAAAAATATAACTTTTGCTTACAGAGGTATTAAAACAATACGGAGTTTGATTTTAACGGGATTTTGGTTTAAAATGTCACTGACTACGGTCATTTTTATAAAAAAAAAACACATAAACAGACAAATAAAATAATATAGTTCAAGAGTTCTCTATTAGTGGAAGTACTATTAAACAGTAGTAGTAGTATTAAACAAAACAACATCTGTTGCACGAATGTGCCGATCCACAGACGAAAGGCATGTAGTATTCCAAGTTTCATCTGATAAATGAGGTGCCGCATTCCTAATTCTGATGAGAGGGGATGGTTTTCAGTTTTTCTCCTCTGTACTTTAAACTCGGTAGGACTAACTGAACTTCTTGATGAAATGCCACCTTCTTCTATAAAAAAAATACCGACGTCAAAAATACTTTATTGAAGTAGTTTCATCTGATTAATGATCCTCATGGATCTTTCCCTTATAACTTTATTCCCCTCTTTACAAAGACGAACGCAACCATATTGAGTCTTATGATTATTGCTGAAGTCGATTGTACAGCTGTTGTTTTTAAAATCACGTAAACCGCTTACTTCTTGTATAAAAAACTTGTAAGACAAAATATTACTTGGTATTTTTAATTTTTTTTTCTGAGATTTGAGCGCGATGTCTTCTATGGCTTCATCTTGACAGATAACTGTCAGGTCAGGTCTCTTTGCATGAACATATGAGCAATGCATGTTTAAAGCTGACAGGAAGATGGCGTCAAATAAAACAATTTAAGTAACATATTTATTTCTATCATCTATTAATAACTACATCTTTATGTTATAATATTATTTTTATACAAAATAAAACTAAATAATTGTTTTTATTTAATTGATAGTAATTTGTTTTTAGGTTAACAGGTAACCTATTTAAGCCTATCAAACCCTCATACAGTATGTATGAGGATTTGTTATAATGACTTATAATTTAACTATCCAAAGCCATTATATAAAGCAATACACGAAGGATTGAAAACCACAAGGATTTTTGAAAGCATTTCTATATTCTTTTTTTATGGACTGTTGCTTGTAGAAAACACGTTTGCAATATTGATTCATACATCTTCAGTTATTAATTTTAATTCAAATACATATTCAAACAGAGATATTATCTTCAATAATAATAAACTAAAAATTTCATACTTAATGACTATTACACTATCACCAACCAAAACAACATCTGTTGCATGAATGGGCCAGTTTGACTGGTAAAATACCACGACCTCACAGGCTTGAAGTAGAAGTATTCCTGCGTCTTGCCTGACTATTGAGGTGCCGGAGGCCCAATTTCAGATCTCTTCCCTTACCGAAAGGGAAAAAGGAATAGAGGTGGAGGGGATGAACAGGAAATGGCAATACACTTTGTTCTACCCATCCCCCCTCTGTCCATTAAAGGTAGCCTTCGCATCTGCGACTCATTTGCTTGTTACAGATGCCTATGGATAGCGGTCACTTCTTCCATAAATGAAATAGACAAACATACGAACTCCACTCACATTACAGAGTTTCGTTGACATTATCTCTAGTATTCCCTAATTCAATGATCGTTATCGGAGTTCTTGCTGGAGACGCTGATGGTGGCGTACTGCTGCTGTCGATGCAGGATGCCCAGACACTGCAGAAGACACTGCATGCTAGCTGCAGATGTCGCCTGAAAATTATTTATAAACTATCATGTCATGATCTAATCTGTATTAATTTAGGACAAGTATATGCGTTTGATTGTCATAAAAAGGAATCATTTTAAGTTGTAGTCAACTACAGGCTACAAGGCAAGATAAACCTAAACTCAACCTATGGTTTCCAATGATTGCTATGGTCTCGACCATAATCATCTTTATTCCCACTTAAAGGCTTCTTGTTTTGAAATAATTAGTTTAAACTTTGACGGCAGAGAGACTGCGTACCCTGAAATTATGGATTGTTACAAATAATATCACGCATGCGTCTGTTTTGGAAACCCTACAAGAAATAGCACTCATAACAGTAGCCAATCACGACCTGACCCCCAGGCAATACGTCTTTGATACGAAATATAGAATTCACCTTTTTGTGGAACATACTAAAGAAAGCCAACAGCTCGATCTGAGGATCTACATCTATAAATCTATCTCTCGATCTAAGACGAATTCCAATTCGAAATCAAATATGTTTTTGTTTTTTTAATTATTTAATACATACCTTTAAGAGTAAGAGATCAGGGTCCGTGTGAGGAAAAGGTGACTCCGATGACTCAATGCATCTTGCCAGAGCAGCATCACTGGAAATTTAATGTGTATACTATCGATACTGTCAAAAGTAAAGTTATTTAAATCTTTACACAAATGTGTAATTGAATTTATATTGTAATATTAAATCTGGCAATTTTCCATAACCAATTCGTATTTCGGTAACTTGCTTACATCATTCAAAGTCAGTGGTGGTTAACATAAGCCCTCCAAAGATCTGTACCAAAGATAAGTAGGACCCAGCCATCCCAGCGGTTCTTTTCTGCAACCTTGACCATTTTTTGTATACACAATAGTTGCTAAGATAAAGTTCTGACTGCACAACATACAATAGTAGCTCACATAAACCATCTTTTTGTTGGGACATCCTATCTCTGTAATATTCTATTTTGTCCAGCTAGTACTTTAACTCAATAAATGTGTCTACCATTATCTTAGCAAGTGATTTAAATATTTTTTACCTTACTATACTAAGTGCTTTTTACCTGAGCTCAGTGGCCTGGAGCTGCTGCCTGGCTGACGCCATGGCGTCGTGCACCGCCAGCTGCTCACGTGGCTGCAGTGGTGGATTAGCACCCATCGCCTGAAGAATTCATGTGATTGAATGACATACACTTTTATACCAACAACTATGAAAAATTTAATTATGTATATCTGATTATTCTAGAACTAGTTATTTGAAGTTTCCTCCTTTCAGCTGAAGGTTGTTGGTTGGTTACTGCTAGACATAGGCTTCCGTCATTGCTTGTCACAAAGATTGCTTCCCTGAATCCAATGGACCCCCGCAAATTTAACCAAATTGTTTGTTCGTAATATTTTTATGATTACATTAACTTTAATCTTCTGATTTAGTCTTTATACATATAAATTTTAAAATATTTTAAAATTCACCGAAAGCCAAAATATACATATATTTTTTTCAGTATAATTTTTTTGATTTGGTGAAAATAAAAACTACTAACTTTAGTGTGTATCTCAGCTATAGCTCTTAGACCATTAACCCACTCTTGTCTAGCTCTAGCGTCTGTGGCGCGCAGTTTCAACATGTCGCCGGATGCACAGTTAATGGTGAAAGTACGAGAGTCCTCATCACTCGGACATATGACCGCTGCTGCTAAATGTGCCTGTAACCACAAAGAGGAATTAACAATATCACTAAGTTATTATAATTGCATTTTAAACTATAATACTCGGATCTATGTTGTCAGTTACAAGGACTCTGTTATTTAATAGCTGATATGCAACATCAACAGGGTTTTGAATAAATCATATACAGGTTTAACAATATTTTTAAATATGATAAGCAATTTTCACAAAAATACATAAACTTTAATTTTAAAGGAATCTTATAAAACAACTTTTACAAACCTCTCCTCGTGCTGGCTGTCCAGGTTGAATTGTATCACCAGGACCATCGAAAAGGTAATAAGACAGTACACCAGTTTCTGGATCCACCGCAAACCATCGTTGCTGCCATCCTTTGACGACGTTAGTATACTTGTACAGCTGCCCTGAAAGTGGGCGGTGAGAACCCAACCCCGAAGCCTTCATCATTCTCTCTTGCCTAAATACCTTTAGTTTTATGTCATGATCTATTAACGAAAAACACAACACCACAATATCGCAGTCAAAAGAAAAATATAATTATAGTTCCGTCGTATCTTCTATTCAAATTCAATTCTATGTTGATTTTGATTGATACAAATTACAAAAGGGATCAAAGCAAAGTCAAAATGACAAGCAACTGACTGTCACCTGTCTTTTTTAAGAAGATTTTATGGCCTGGTAACGAGACCTTTAAGCCAACTGTCACCTGGCCTGTCATTGTTTCTGTGACAAGTTGCTCCCTTTTGCTTTTTCTCCTTAATAAATAATTCCTTAATAAGAATAATACTAGTACTATATTCCATAATCAAAGCATTTCTCACTGTTTAGAAATTAAATCACTTCACTTCAATATAATTTTGTTTTTAATTACTGAATAGAATTACATGATTAGTTTGAATGAATGAAAAATAAAAGCCACATAAATAAAATATGATCTTTTAACCACAGTTTTATTACTGTCTATTTCTTTGGAATTTCATAGGATTTACAATATGTGCCTTATATTGTCTCAAAACGTAGCAAGCAAAAGTTTTGAAAATGTTACTCATGAGTTATTAATTACTATACGCCTCTCTTGTTTTTGCAACATACTAAAACATATTGCCAAAAAGATAACCATAATTACAAAATTTAATTACTTTTTAAGCACTTTTTAGACGAATGATGGATGTAGGCCATTGAGCTCCTCGGTCGTTTTCAAGCACTATATGTATATATTTGATCTAAATAAAGTTATACTGCGCCGAATATACTTTTGGTTTTAAATAAATGTTATTCTTTTTCTTATAACGGAAGCGGAAAACGCATAACGGCTAACGGTAACGGCTTCTCCAATCCAATCTGTCATATTCCGAGAACTTGTAATAATTGCCAAATTGGTATTACCAATGTAATAAAAACTGCGTATTTCAAGTTTCAAGTGCGAGAAAAGAAAATAACATAAACAAGATTTCATTTCAAATCTCTTTTCGTATTTTCAATTAGCATGCACGACTAAAACGTCAGCAATACATATAGAATACCTTTCAGAATGTTTAAATTAGTGCGCATCGACGATAAAGGTCATCAGGAAATTCCATTGTCGGATGGTAAGCAAGTGATAGGCCGTGGTAATTTACTTGTAAGTATAATTTTTTCGACAATAATTTTTTTTTACGTTATAATTCTAATGTTTTGCCACATAATTGCCTCCTAGAAATATTAGTAAAAGTCGTGAAAAAGTAAAATTTGCCTTTTATAAATACATAAAAAGTATATAGCTAGTATTAATATATTGATATATCAATCATAATAATATAAAGTATTGCACTACACACTTTTTGTATTATATTTAACATTTACATACTTAAAGAGGAGGTGATTTAGTTACTATGTTTACAATTTATCTGAATATATAACTTATAAACTTTGCATTTAAAATAATTTACTTTTTAATTTTAGTATATGTTGTATTAATGTGATGATAAATAAACAATTTCATTTTGTTTCTCTTTATTCAAATTCATGTGACCGTTGGTAACGGCACCTATAAGTAGAGTGATCTCTAGATAACAAAGTTTAGTCTTTTGAATGTTCAGTGATGGTTAGTTGGTTCTACTTGCAGTGTGACGACAAAAGAGTTTCAAGGAATCATGCAGAATTAGAAATATTTGAAGATACAATAATTATTAAGGCTGTAAGTGATGGAATCATTACTTCATTATTATTATTTTATTATATTTGGTCTACTGTGATTATTTAAGATGTATTTGTTGTTTGTTGATTCTAATAACATTATTATAAAATATTAAATTTTTGTTTGTACCATATTCTTATTAGTTTAAGGTTTATAAATAGTTTGCTCAAAATATCAGAATTAATTTCGTTAGAACAAAATAGAATCAGTGCATATTCAAGTACGAAGAATAATGCAAAAAAATAAGTTTATTTTAAATTATGTGATTAGAATAAATAAAATAAATATGGGCTCACGCCCGTAACCCAGAGGGGTAGGCAGAGATCATGGATTTATGAATATGGCATAATATTCTCATCACATTATTAATAATATAAATATGTTAATAAAATTTAAATATATTATTGAAAAAGTTCAATTTCATAATTTTTTTACATATTAATTAAATTATAAAAAAACGCCTATAACAAATTTGAGTATTGATGATAGAATGGGTGGATGAAAGATTGAAAAACCTAAAAGTTGGATAGATAAAAAAATACATTCGATTAATATTGAAACTCACATAGCATCTTACTCCAATGATTTATTATAACAATATGTGAGTTTCAATAGGTAAAAGAGGAATGAATTGTCATTGTATGACTTCTAAATCATAGAATTTGCCAACTGAGATTACAGCCACTTCAAAAATTCAAAATGAGGATAGCATAAATAATTTTGAAATTACTAAAGTGCAATGTTACAGGCGTCACGGCCAGTCCCGTACTGATGTTTTTATCGATTTTAATAATTTAAATTGATAAGATAACCTGGAAGTTGAGTTCTATTTCTAATCTTTTATTTTATTAAGGTTCTTTATCACTAGTAAAATGAAGAAGGGTTCAGTATATTTTAAAAAATTAATATTTTTTTACACATTTCTAAGAAAGGAAAGCATGTTAGTGAAGTGACATTTCTACAAGCAATATTTTATAATATTTGTAATTTTGCTATTTATTCATAATTAAAAACAAATAAATATAGGTATCCTGCTTACACAGGACCTCTTATTTGATTATAAAATTAAATAATATTATTTTTTGTTGTATTTTATTTTACATTATATTACATGTTTAAGTATGTTTTCCTTGTACAATGCTGACTAGATTTATCCTCAAAAGTTGTCCTTGTTTGAATCATATCCCTAGCACTTAAATAAGTACATATTACATGTAGCCTTATCTCCTTATGTTGAAGTATTTGCGTTTAACAGATAGTGCTATCGGGCAGATATAAAGCAATGTTTGTGCGCATATCACGAGTATATAGAATGCCAAGTTAGTATCACACACTGCTAGTGCGTTGTGGTGAAGTGATACACCCACTTTAATATAGATAAACATTCATACTAAGGTGTTGTTCCAATGTTGCATGCACATTTTGTTGACAAGGGCATGTATTCTTTTGGGGTATTCTGGGTATTCTTTTGTCCGATCTATTAGAATCTGATAAATCATCGATATCAACTTCTGTTATCTTCGAATGATAACTGTCACCTAAAAATTAAACTAAATAATAATGTTGCAAATGCCAACAGCCTGTATACACCCTTATAATAACCTAAAAATTAAACTAAATAATAATGTTGCAAACGCCAACGGCCTGTATACACCCCTATATAATGGCTACAGGATGCTCTGAATATAGAACAGCCTTTTGAATATTTAATCAGCCACAAACAATAGAATGAATAATACGCAAGGGGAAACTTTAGTACTTAGTATTACCGACACGTAGGTCTAACGAATAATACTTGCGGTTTTACCACATAGCGCATTGGGTAGAGCACCATAAAATAAAACTCCTAGAATACTTCTAAATAAATATGAACAAAATTATTGGTTATGAATGTTGTATTGAATAATACAAGAATGGTTGTTTTATTATTAAAATTTAAATTATTACCTAACCTGAAACAAAGTGCTTACACATATTAATGCTCTAAATTTCTAGTTTAAGAATAACAAACAACAAATATTTTCTTGGTTCTAAGAATATTATGACATACTCGTAGAAATATCTAAGTTATTATATACTACACGTGCACAATAACTTAACACTCGCGTGGTATGGGACGCAGCCTCGCACTCACGCCTCACCACCCCGCTTGCGCCATTGATACAGCGAGCGTCAAAGCTTTACTATGCTCTCTACTCTCGATACATTGTTTCACAACTTGTCAAGTGTGCTGCTGTGGTGTCAATGAACTCCTGCTTTATTGTGCGCTTGTACCGCATGCTGTATAAAATATGTAAATTAACTTTTATCCTTTTTCTTACAGTTGCATACAAATCCATGTTTTTTGATAAAAAATACAATGGGAGAGGCACAGGTTATTTCTCAAAACTCTATAGTGAACATAAGTCACGGTGATAAAATTGGATTTACCCACGACAAATATTGGTACGATGTTGTAAATAAAGAGAAAGATGAAGTGCACATTAGTATAGAAGATTTTCAACCATTAAAAGATATAATAAATAAACATAAAGATATTGGAGCATTGAATACCGATGACACAGACAGCGAAGAAAATTGTACAGATAACAGTGAAAATAAATTAACAGATAAACAGAAATCAAATAAAACAGAAAAAAAGGAGTCCGATGAAGAAGCACCAGTATCACCTTCAACATTAAGTAAGTATTAATTTTATCAAAATGGCTTCTATTTCATAGTATAAATAATAGTACTGAAATTACTCATTAGCATTGTCTAAGTTTAAAGATCTTTCTTGAGGTAGTTTGTTAAAGTTGTTGTTATAGTTTATGTTATACACCAAATTTGTTAAGTTCTAAATGCGATAAATGATGAGCCTATCGTGGAGCGAACAATTTAAACGAGAAACAACCATTTTATTTAAAAATAACATACATTTTTCTTTATTTTGGAATCGAACCCGCGGCGCAAATCTAGTATAGATATTCCAAGCACAAAGATATATTGTTTTAACGCTATTAATAATTATGACTCATACATTTGCGTGCTGGGGAAAAACAGATGGTTATTAGGGACACCCTATATTTAATAATAAAATAAGGACAAACCCAAAATTAGCAAGTAATATTTGGATCATATCTTTGGTTTAAAATCGAAACGGGAAACGTGTGGTCACTCTAATCTAACTGCGCTGTCCATTGGCACACGTGTGTGGAATGTTTGTACTGGAAACATCGCACATCCTTTAACGATTAGGTCATGCACAGAGTACCAATTTGTTTGGTGCCGGTATCCATTTGACTAGTATATCATCCAACGTTTTATTTGACCGCGATATGTGGTGATGTCCTCTCCCTAGTGAACCTTTAAAAACTTATAGATCGCTAGTCATCCGCCCCGGTTTCGCACGGGTAGCACTACTTATCAATAACTAGAAAAACATGCGTGACGTGTGATGTCAGCCTAGATGACTCAGATGACAAAATATGTCGAAATGTATTAATAAACGTAACACCGCCATCTGGTTGCATCGAGATAAATTCTTTTAAGTTGGATCAAATATCAATATGATCGGTTTAGTATTTCCGGAGTTTATCCCGGACAAACATAGTGACACGAGATTTTTATGTATATATATGTAAGATTTATTTATGGAATTCTAATACGTTGATAATCTTTTACTGTTAGTTGTTATTGTAACATAGAAATTTATACCCTCATCTGTTGTTTGATGAGGACCTAGATTATATGTTAGAGATCGATACATCAGCCGAACTAAATCGAGCGCTAACCCCCTTGCGTAACTCCGTTGGCGATTGTAGGGGCCAAGGGACGTACAACAGAATGTTCGACTCGAGTTCAATGTGACGTCCAGATAAACTTGAACCCTTATTCTGTAATGTTTTTCAGCAGAATTAAACACACCAGAAGTACAGTCAAATGTTAATGAATTAAAAACACAAGAGATTCAAGCAGAGGATGCTTTAAGCCAGTCTCCGGGGAAACGAAGCCTATTGAAACGAGAGCCCACAAGCCCCGTAGACATAAAGAAAGTGAAGACGGATACAAACGCAGAAAACATATCACAGTCTGCAGGAAGTCAAGCAGTAAGTTTTTTTTTTAATTCTATGGGGCCCTGTGACATGGTGGTCTGAGAACGGTTTTACATTTTTTTTAAACCTTGTTTTGCTGGCTTTTCTAAATAATAGGTATTCAAATTTAGGATTTAAGACTCAATAATATTGAGTTAGAGGGGTAGAGAGTAGAAAAGAAACCATTGACATCTGTCACTGTGACATTGTTTTTTTTTTTTGTAATGAAGCGTTCCGTTTTCTTTGTACAACAAATAACACGTCACCCTAACTTAGGCTAGTCACTATTTAAGATTATGGTGCATAATAATAAAGTTGTGAGTCATCGTTCGTCATCATAGTTTTGTGTAATATTTCGTAATTAATTTGAAACAGGTCTGTTACATACTGACGTCTATTTATTTATTGAATAATTTGGATAATAAATTAATATGCGCTCATTCCCGTAACCCAGATGGGTAGGCAGATATTACGGATTCCACTTGGTGATATCCTAGCACACCTCTCTCGCCTCTACATCCATACATCTACGCATACATGTTCGTCGGTTACGGGTACTTATAACGCCTTACTTTAGTATGCCATTAATCTGGATTAATTGTTCAAAAAATATGATCCATGAAGATATCTTTAGGTTGTTTGTACCGGATGAAAAATGGAAAGCTCTAGAATGTTTTATTTCACTATTTAACGAATAAAGTCGCGGAAATTTATAATGACGTGTATCGTGGTTGTTGCAGAGTACATCTGGTGCTAGTTCAGCGAGCAGCACGTCTCCATCCAGAGAACAAAAGCCCAAACGTGAGAGATGCATGTACGGAGCTAATTGTTACAGGTACGATCGGTTTTATATCGAGTTGAAATAGATTAATGTCTCTTTTATGTCACGCTTTCACGCCTTTACGACACAACCGATTATTTTGAATTTTTGCACACACATGGTCAGACATACGGAAAAGGATATAGGGCAACTATCATCCACATAGTAATCAAGTTATTGTATTTACATATTAGGTACCTATTTCAGACACCACTCAACCACCCCCTGTGACCATGAGTGGTGTAATGTTGGGAAAAAAAATCATTAAATATTTAAAAACATTAACAAAATGATGATAAAACGCATAAAAAAATTATTCTTTGTCAACGCAAAACAAGCTGTTATTAGTTCGCGCTCGGTGCATTTTATCACGTTTCCTTCCCTCGCCCGGTGTGACTCGGTGATTTCTGATAACCCCGGACTACAGTTCACAAACTATCAACGTATGCCGTATATATGTATAAAACTAGTTGCAAACATCTGCCGCGCTTGGTTTTTTCCTTATAATTATACCATTATTAATAACATATTATCGAAAAATACATTTTCACCCTCCCATATGTTATAGATAGATATAATAATTTTAGTCTTAAAGCTAAATTAAAAGTAAAATACACATGATCCCTGAATTATTTTGACTAGTTATTATTAAAGCTGGACAATTTATAGCGGCTCCACTCCACTCAAATGAGAACGCCAAGGAGCAGTAGTCGAGTACCGCTGGCCACGCAGTAGGTGTGGCAGCTTCCCTTGCGTTGATTATTATATTTAAAACAGCTGATGCTATACAGAATTGAAGGTCGAACTGATCGCCGGTATTTACTTAGTGGAGCGAACGCAGGATGGCGTTAAATGTCATTCAAATGAAACGCTAGATGGCGCTTTATTCTATTTAAATTGCTCAAACATCGTCGGACGGTGATATATGCCAACGATAATAATGTTATTTTTATTTATTTAAAATGTCCTATGTTCTGATAAACAAACAAACCCACGTTCTCATTTATATCTATTTTTTATATCATCAAATACAAATCCATGTTATGTTTAAATTTTTTTAAATACTTGTTGTTTTGCAGGAAAAATCCACAGCATAAGACGCAGTTCAGCCACCCGCAAGACTCGGACTGGGGCACCGGGGCGCAGGCGCCGTGCCCATGGGGTTATGCTTGCGCGCGCCGCGACCCCCGCCACTGGCGCGACCATTCCCACCCCTACGGCATGCACCCGCCGCCGCCAGCAGGTGAGACAGACATACACTAATACACACGCAGTTTTGTCCTTAACCATTTTTTGTGTCCGTTTTCTTTCAAGTAGAGAAGTAATTCAAAACAAGAAGATATCAGTAAATTACAAAATACTCTTTTTTTCCACACAAACAGAAAAGGATTTATCAAACTGCTTATAACTTAAGTAAGCGCTTTGATTAAATTTCTGAAACATCAAAATGCGATTTATTAAATTTTTGATAAGAAAAGAAAA
This sequence comes from Papilio glaucus, assembly GCA_000931545.1. NCBI lineage: Eukaryota > Metazoa > Arthropoda > Insecta > Lepidoptera > Papilionidae > Papilio > Papilio glaucus. The sequence continues at coordinate 675,969 of JWHW01019064.1, read as the reverse complement.
TGTGTTGAATTTAGATTTGACCCGTTAAGACAAAGAAAATTATGAAAGAAATTGCAACTTAAATGAACATACATATTAAATTTAAATTACATTATCGCGCTTATAAAGAAGCATTTGAGTTAACCAGAAATTAACAATAAGATTTAATTTGAACGGTAATTACTTCAAAATGACCGTCAGTTCAGTTTAAGGATCACAAAAAAAATATATTTGTTCCGGAATTTAAAGGTTATTATGTTAAACCAATTTTTAAAATCCTTTACGAGACGAGCTTTCGAAACTAATATCAAAATCAGTAAGTGCCTTATTAGTTTTATCTGGTTTTTTAACTGTTATATTTGGGTTTTTTAACTGTTATATTTGGGTTTTTTAACTGTTATTTTTGGATTACTTCAAAAAACTGTAGTAAAGTCACAATACAGATTTTTTAAGATAAAAAATTGTGAGTCCATAAACATGTTTTGATGTGATAAAATTTGTTGCAGGTGTGATAAAAAAGAAAACGCACATTGTGCAGAGGAACGGCAAAATCTTCTATATCAACGCGCACGCCGTCAACTTCTACGACGACCACTTCGAAGCGGAAGACTCTGATGGCGACAGCGTCGACTATGATTATGAATTTGATTGAATTAATTAATTTATTAATATGATTTAGTTTTATAAAGAGTTTAACAATTAATTTACTGTCATTTTATTTTTATCTGTATTATATTAAATCTTATTTTTTTTTTGTTATACAACATTACAAAATTAAAAAAACAGGCTGAAAGTGAAATCATAAGAATAATCAACGAAAATAAACCTTTGTTTCTTGACAATAAAATTTAAAATTGAATACAAGAAAAATAAATAAATAAACGTTCGAAATTGTTCCAAATCAAAGAAGCATGTTGCTGACGTTTTTTGTTCACGCGAACCTATAAGATTTTCCCATACCAAATATCGACCAACGTGGCTAAAGAAGTTTATATTTCAAGAAATGAAAAAGCCTCCCGATTATTGTCTACTGTACAAGCAAGCAGTTCACCCGATATCAAGTGATCGGTACTCAGCCATCTGTAACTAGCTAATGAGTTGCCTTCCTTTAATGGACAGAAAAAAATATACTACTTCTTTCTATTCATCTCCTCCCCTGTTAAATCCTCTTCCCTTTTCCATATTAAAAAAGAATAGGAAAAGGACAAAGATTCGGACTCCAGCACCTCGCTCATCAGACGAAACGTAGAAAAACTTCAACTTGACGCCTGTCTTCTGTGAGGTCATGGTATATCAGCCGGCCCTGCAGTGCAACAGTTGTTGTTGCGGGTAAAATAAGCCTCTTAAGTAAGTTTGCAAAACTATCTTTGTGATGTAGGATTTTACCTCTTAGAGAGATTTTATACAACATTCCACATTTAAATTTAATCCTACTGTGACAATCAAATGTAATTTTTTATCAATTTCTTTAAATTCATGTGAAATTTTAACATTAGATTAACATGTACCCTCATAAATTCGAAAGAAGCGATGAAAGCATTTGTATGCTTCCTCCACCTTGTTCTTTGTATTAAATAAATAAATAAAATTTGTTTATTTGTATTGTTTTGTTCATTTTTTTTTATTTCCCCTCCTTATGAGACTAACTTTGTATTTACGGCAGGTAGGAGAAAAAAGAGAGCGAAGAGAAATTCCAGCAGGGAATCCCCAGTAGAAGAACTCATAGTGACAGGAAAAAGAGCGCGAAAACCGATACAAAGAGAAACTTGGAGTGGAAGTGAGTCTGAGGAAGAAGATCCGTACCACACCGACGATTCCGACGACTGGCAACCCCCGAGTGATGTGTCCGAAACTCAAGACTATTCGCAGGCCTCACAGATTATATAGATTTAAGTTATTTTTTGAAATACATTAAAAAGTATTAGTGATCTTTTTCTTAATAATCTTTTTAATTGAATAATTTTGTTTTAACAATTTTGTTGTAATCCTGGCTGGCGCTTTCGAAATAAAGAGTGGAAGGAGATGAGTTCCGAAAATCAATTGTGTATAATAATGGCACTGTTATCGTGTGCTGTTTGATTTAGAGCTTTAAAATTTGACTGCAAGCTCAATAGTGAACAAGCAAACGATTTTGTAGTTTTAACTAGCGATAGTTAAAAATAAAACTACAAAATCGTTTATTCTGTTTTATAGATATATTTATATTCCATACTAGCAGTGCCCCGCGGTTTCACCCGCCCTGCAATTTATTTAAACAAAATGATATTGACCTGCTTAATACCATCGTAACCTCATCATCTCCCTGCCCCTTTCCCGCGTATGTGGGGTCGACACAGTATGGCCGTAGCACAGTTAAATTGATATAACTTTTTTTATTTATAAGCCGATTGAGGTTAAACAAGCTTACTGCAATACATTAGTGAAAACCGCACCCAAATCGGTTAAGCCGTGTCTGAGATTAGCTGTAACAAACGCACAGACAAAAATTCTAATAATCATTGTTTTGGGTTTTATTGCGTTTATAAAGGCCCGAAGAACAGTTTTTCTCAAATGGATCATGGAAGATCCATGTACAGACAGCGATCAGTTACATTTTTATTATATGTATAGATATCTAAGGAAACTACGATATTCAACAAGAGCAAGGGTAGCATTATGTGACCTACTATAATTACTATGAAGTGTTTTTATGTAAAAATAAAAATCTTTTACTTAAGGATTTTTTTATTGCTCTTACAATTATTCTATGATAAATTAAAAGAAGCCTTCATCATCCGAGTGCGCGGATCCGGCGTCCCAGGACGGCGGCGCGGCGGCCAACAGCGCGGGTGGCGCTTCGCCCCCGCGGACCCGTAACGCGTACACCGCAGCCTCCACCTTCTCCACGTTACGACGAGTGGTTGACAGCTTACGCATCAGATCGCGGCTGCAGCCGCTCACTCCTAGAATTATGACATATGATTTTTATATTTAAAATCATAGTAATATGCCAAGCTATTGAGTACTTGTTCTCTTTATTAGGACATTATATAATCGGGACAGATCTCGCCAATGCTCTTCCTTTATATAGCCCTTGGTGGTCAGTCTTATATTCTCTTTTTATGAACCTGTATTGGATATTTTAAAAGTAACGATCTATTTGTACTTAGTCGGGTCATAAGTTCTGTCACAAACTTTTAATGTAATTAATGATGCACTTTTTGTTAATTATTTATAAATTATATATGAACAGAAAGATAATTAAATGTTGAATATAATTAATACATTATTCGAAATGCCCTCCCCATTTTGAAAACATGCCCTTAACCGACGCGGCCAGTCATCGATGGCAGCACGCACCACATTCATTTCTATTTCTGCCGCTGCTTTAACCAGAGACTCCGAATTCTGATGAGGTTTAGGGCATTAATTGTTCTACGAATTGGTACTGGCACTGGTTTTTACACCATTTTCACAAAAATAAAAACACCTCAGTTAAGCCTGAATATATGAGACTCTAAGTCAAACCATGAGTGACGAAGGATAATGCGCTCGTTGAACCCTCGGAATATGTGAGCTGGCTTCTTCACTGCTGTGGGCATACACCTTATTATTTTGTTTATTGTAACTTTCTTTGATGGTAAAAATGTTTTCATTCGAGAATAAAATTTCGCGGTATTTTTTTTTCGCGTACCGCCGTAACAAAGCGCGAGATCTTTCCAGCCTAATTTTTTTGAAACGCTCGTTGTAAAAATGTCCGGTCGTTTTACGATAGGCTCATAGCCCCAGGTCTTAATTTAACACTCTTTTTACTGTGGTTCTGGTTATCCCCATCTGAAGAGCTAAGATTTTTTTTTTTCACCTTCACTGCTTTAATGATCGCTGGTGTCCTAGCTGTTCGGCCACACCATTTTGGGTAATGAATGAAAATTAATTTCTTTTTTATATTCGGAAAGCGCGAACTTTCCATTTTAAAAATTAGTAAGAGAATAATTGGCTAGTATTCGCCAATTTAAAAAAAAAAGGTTTTGACAGAACTTATGAACGGACTAGGTATAAGGTAATGTGTGTATGTATATTCTCTATAGATTGAGGCTGCGTATAACGGATGAACCATTCAATGTAATTTTCAGGGTAAATTCAGATAGGTGTAGTGGGTGTTGAAGGTAACAATTGTTAATAAACAAATTCACATTAAATGTCACTTTTCACCAAAATCGTAAGAGAATAAGAAGTAACATATCTTATCATCATACATTAAAAGAAGAACTAAAAGCATTGGTACAATTTGCTAAATGTTTTTCTTCCATCGAGGATTGAATCCAGAACAGTACAGTAACCAGTTCATTCATTTTCTGTTCCTAAAATAGTCCCTGGGATCAATTATCCATTTAGTTCTACTATACTATCCAAACGGTAGTGTTGGACAGTCACATCAACAATTAAAGAGATAATATATAAGTAAATTCATGTTCATGCATATCCCAAGTAGATATAAAGTCCTGCCAAAAAGTATCCGTTTTTGAGTGTTGCATTATCAGATATGTATGTAAAATCTGTGTTATATCAATAGGTACATATTATTTTCCCTTATGGTTAAGAGATTTATCATTTGATAAAAAAAAAATAGGTTTAAATTCACTGTAAACTAAATAGACATTGTAACAAGTGATATGTTTAGGTTTAATTTTAGGTCATTTAAAATATAAATATTTATATAAATATCTCTAGGTGAAGGTATCTGAGGAAACATTAGTATATAATTTATTTTATGTCTTACCTAAGTAACCAGTGTACAGATATCTCACATTCTGACAACAGTTGTAACATTCCTCGCTGTCTCCACTAGCAATGCTGTTAATGGCTCTCCTCATCAGCTCCCCTGTCAAGTCGGCTATACCCAGCATGTAGTCATTCTGAGTCAGCATTGTTACAATACTCCTCTCCGCTTTGTCATTTTCTGTATCTTCCACTATATATGTCAGTTCCTTCTGTATCTCGGGAAAAGTTATGATGTTCTGTGTCTGCATCAATGAGCACAGAGTCCTTGCCTCGACATACTCCTGGAAACCTGGGGTCACAGCGCGCCAATGTAAGTAGTTTGGAATGTTTTCCAGTTCAAGTCCTATACTCTTGATTGGACCCTTAGCTAGTTTCTCAAGCCTTGTGTTTGCTTCAGAAACTGCTTTTTCACAAGCTTCTTTGCTACAGAAAAAAGAAATTAGGTATATTAACTTATGAGTATTCTGCCATAAACCTCTTTCTCTATTCTCTCCATATTTAGTTTTAAAAGGAATCCTGTATTTAAATACAATCTCAAATTTCGTGGTTTTTATATTGTAGGAACTGAATTTTATAGACACACTTAACATCAGGCGATCCATTTGTTCGTTTGCCACCTTATTCTATTAAAAAAAAACATAAAATCTGATGAACGCTTGCTCGCATATTACACGCCAAATTTTAACTTAGACTATAATAAAATAATATTAAGATATTTAAATTTCTTACAAATAAATAATAACATACAAGTTTAATAATTTTGCACTAAATTGTCACTCACGTAATAGCAGAGTGTAACAAAAATATTATCCTCTTGCTTTCTATAGTGATATCCCTGGAGAGTTTCACCAGGCGTTCGTGTCGATCCTGGCGGTCGTTTAGCTTGGTCGCAGCAGATTTAAACATCGCCAATATAGGACTGTCACCAGGGAGCGAAATTGCTGTTTCTCGGGCCACCGAAGACAAGGTTTGTTGGTGGCGATGCCGATGATTGCGGTATTTGCCTACGATTTGAAAATACCTGGATTAAACATCAACTTTTTTAATAATTAAAGTGTCCGGTTACATTTAATTACCTCGTCCAGACATGTTGATATAGTTCTCACTGGTATATTTTTATTTGTGGTGTATTTCTAATAATATGTTACTAAAATCTATAACATAAATATTGCATTGAGATTTTCGTTTTGAGACTCTCAAATTGAGAGACGTCAAATTTTTATTTACTTTCTCTACAATCTTACAGATAATAAATACAATCTTATAGAAAAAAATATTTGGTAATATAGGATTTATAATCATATCTAGATAGACCATAATAATGGCATACTTGATATACCTCTTAACGTATACATACAAATATAAACTTCATATCAGCTTATTTTCCTTATTTTTTTTAATATACAACACAACTTTTACTGTACTATCATTGTCAGCTTTAAATGTGCCATTACACTACACGGTAGTCAGGGCCTCTGTCCCCGAATCAGAGCGTTGTAATTTTTGCCCCAATCAGCGCGAACCCGGGCAGTATCACTCACCCTTACTAGTATTACTTACTAGTAATAACAATGAAAAAAGGAACAGTCAAAGGCTCAGTCGTAGTGATGGTAGGACAAACCAAAATGATAAGTTTGTATGAGGTACTCAATTTGCCAAAGGAGGTGGGACAATGTACCAACGCATTTGAGGTGGTCCTCAAATGAAAAGTACACACAAATTGAGGTTAAACTACAAAGTCGCGAATATCCATTTCACTTCATTCACCGCTGTCAAGCATGAGAAATGTGAGCAGGAGAAAACATGTCAAAATATACGGGCGCGTTCGCCCATTCCCTCACTCTTTTAGAATGAGTGAGCGACAATTTCACCCTTCTTTATTTATCTCAACAAATTGAAGTGGTACAAAATGTGTGTTTTAGGTTATGGGACAATTCATTCCTTTTTATTGGCATGGGACATTTGAGGTGCTTCATGTATGAATTACACAACACTACTCAGTCATGCAGCGTGGCTAGCGTGAAGAAAGATTATTGATGTGTATTTGTGTTTCTTTGCGCTTAGAAGTATGTATCAAATCAATCATTTACTCGAAAAGAAAACGAAGTTCTAGCAAAGAGTTGCCTGTTTGCGACCACTGAAGCCGCAACAATTGTTTGCTTATTGGCCTTATTGGTTGCTTCTGTGGTTTCGTAAATGACTAAACTGAGTCAGGCAGGCACCGATTTTCATGGCAACATCATAAGCTATGCACTTGCAAAGGGGCACGCCCATCCGGCTCCCGGCCGTATGGGTCCTGTGTTCTGTCTTGAACTCTTGACTACGTATAGTGCACAGAAAACATATACCCTAAAGGGTGGTATAGTGTGTGTTCACTTAATCTGTCAGATACGTTATTAGGTTCATATTACGTCAGAAACTGAAATTGTCATCAGTAAAAGTCAGTAAATAAACGCTGAGCTTGTCAGTCTGCCAGTCTGCCTACAGTCAGGT
>JWHW01019064.1:654685-668225 GCA_000931545.1 Papilio glaucus | reverse complement strand
GATAAATACGCCTCACCCCTACTACGTACAGTGCACAGAACACATATACCCTAAAGGGTGGTATAGTGTGTGTTTACTTAATCTGTCAGATACGTTATTAGGTTATTATTACGTCAGAAACTGAAATTGTCATCAGTAAACTAAACGTCAGTAAATAAACGCTGAGCTTCTGAGCTTGTCAATTTGCCTACAGTCAGGTCTTGCCATTCTTTGACGAAGGTAATAGTATTATCGAAAATAGTGCATTTTTACTTAACTTTTGATTAAAGTGTTTATCTACTTACAAATGTAATTTATTTTGTAATATACAGGAATTCGCGTCGACTGACCAGAGTCCGCGGATTTCTAGTATTTACCACTACCAGAGCGGAGTTTATTCCTTGCTGTTAAATATTCACTGCCGGAAAAAAACACAGGTATGTAGTTTACTAATAATGATTGAGTTATGAATATATTCGTTGTTAATCGGTGTATTGTTTTCAGTACTTACAATGTCTCAAACTCTAACTTTTGGTGACTCATGCGCCCCGATAACATGCCACGCTTGGAATAAGGATAGAACTCGTAAGTATAGCTTATTTTCATTAGATTAAAATTTTTAAAGAGTTCTTTTAATTTTTTTGCTTATGCTTATAATCTGCATTTATAGCACTTCATCGCCATCTTCCTGCCCTTTTCCTACTCATGTGTGGTCGGCACAGTATGAACTTAGTCCATATTGTATAGGTTTTGCGCTACAGTTTTTACGACTAGCCACCTGCTTGACGCCATCCCGCCTCAGAAATATAACATTTATACTGCATATTATACTATATATCGCCAATAATACTCATACTATTGTATCACTTCATAATCCAGCTATCAGTGGTCATAAAATGATCATATATAATTCTTGCCTTATTTATTGATATCATATTGGAACGATTTAGTCAGTGTCGAATATTAAAAAAAAATAGTTTACTACAACTATTATTTTAAAAGGCTTCAGCCATCTACAAATTTCACTACATTCTTCTGTCAGTATCTAATTACAGATAAAACTTTATCATTCCATAATGGTTTTGAGGGATAGTGCGATATTTCAAAAACGTTAACCTCCCTCCCTACAATCTAATTTTTCTGCAAGACAAAAAGTATAACAAAATAAACAATGACTTTTTCATCTAAACACTATGTCTCATTGTTTTTAAGAAATTTATCTGTTAATACTATTCACAATGATTTTATTTGCAAGCTACAAAATGCAAGTAATAATTTACTAGACATACTATTAATAAAGTAGGATAGAATTCAGACTCTGAACTGACTTATTAGAGTATGAATGAATGCTGCGCTGTTTCAAATAAGCTATTTCACTTTTAACGTTAGTCTAGTATTTTTTCAGTTGTGTCAAAACTAAACAACCAATTTAGGTTAAATGATTGTATAATGAGTGATAGAAATAAATGTGTATACACAATCAAGAGTTTTTCAAAGTTACTAGATTAAAACAGATAGTACTCATATGATGAATTAACCTATTCTCTTTTGTTCTACTCAATTTTCTCCCCCCTTTTTTTAAATGCCCATGCATCTATTATTTTCTAGTTTTTTTATGGGTGTGCATTAGGTGATCACTAAACATCAAGTAAAGTGGCTTACTTAAGGCTTAAGGCCAAGTTAAGCAACTAATGTATGCTATATTTATTTGTATTCTTAGTGTCTAGCAATACTTTTTAAAATTAAATATTATAACAGTTAAATTGTGCTGTTATTCCAGAGATTGCCTTTTCACCCAATAACAATGAAGTTCATATTTACCAAAAGGAGGGAAACGACTGGAAGCAAACCAATAATTTAGTGGAGCATGATTTGAGAGTCATGGGCATTGACTGGGCTCCCAACACTAATAGAATCGTCACCTGCTCCGTCGATCGTAACGCCTATGTGTGGACTCAAGGCGAAGATGGGAAATGGACCACTACTCTAGTTCTTTTACGTATCAACCGAGCAGCAACTTGTGTTAAATGGTCGCCGATGGAGAACAAGTTCGCCGTTGGTTCCGGCGCTAGACTAATTTCAATCTGTTACTTCGAAAAAGAAAACAACTGGTGGGTTTCTAAGCATATTAAAAAGCCCATCCGATCTACCGTGACTTCTTTAGATTGGCATCCGAACAACATACTTCTAGTCGCCGGATCGGCTGACTTTAAAGTCAGGGTATTCTCGGCATATATTAAAGATATCGAAGATCAACCTGGCCCGAACGTTTGGGGTTCGAAGTTACCCTTAGGTCAACTGTTGGCTGAGTTCCCTAATTCACCTTCAGGTGGTGGATGGGTGCATAGCGTTTCGTTCTCGGTAGACGGTAATAAAGTGGCTTGGGTCGGACACGATAGCTCAATCAGCATAGCTGATGCCACCCAGGGGAAATCAATGATCAAAGTTAAGACTGAATACCTGCCATTTTTGGGATGTAATTGGATTTCCAATAACTCTCTATTGGTTGCGGGCCACAGTTGCATTCCATTGCTGTATTGCCACGACGGTGACAAATTGCGTTTTGTAGCAAAGTTGGATAATACTCAAAGGAAGGAGTCGGGCGGACTTTCGGCCATGAAGAAGTTCCAGTCGCTGGATCGTCAAGCCCGTATTGAAACGAGCGATACTTATTTGGATTCTATTCACCAGAATGCCATCACTTGCATCAGTCTCTACAAAGGAACCAAGGCCAACGCTAAGAAGTTTAGCACCTCTGGCTTGGATGGCCAACTGGTCATTTGGGATTTGGATTCTTTGGAGAGGTCTATTGAGGGGCTCAAAATCGTTTAATAATACTACTGCATTTAAAGTCTATTATTTTTTATTTATCATATAATGGATAATATAGTCCGTGCGAGTACTGCGATCACTCAATAGGAAAAAGATCGAAAGGAGGAAAGCTGTGAGAATTCACGATCACAGTCGAATCAGTCTAGCGCGGAAATGAAAACGTGAAGCGGTCGGCGGCGAGTGACGTCAGCTCTCCGAACGGTTAAAACATTCAAATATACAGAATAAAATATTATTTATAGGTACAACGTCTATGATTTATACAATTTAATTTTTTAAACATGGTTAATCGAATAATTTATATAAATTAAACAATAACACTACCACACACTATATAATAATAGATCAATTTTAATACTAATGAAGTACTGATTGCTGTCAATATTACATTAAAATTTAAGGAATTAACAATTGCTTTTTATTTATATGCGTAAAAATGTGTCCCTAGATGTTTTCCTGGGAAGTCCCTAAACGCATTCAGTTTTTTTTTAAATAAAGTCATACTTTAACCTACGAAACTATAAGGCCATTTTGTTGTGTAAATTAATGCAAGCTTATTGCATGCTAACGATGTTAAATACGGGTCCGATGCGGATGAAGACGCGACGTAGCACCGTACGGAGTTCCGGCTTGAGGTCGAAACAGGTGATCTCACACAGCAGCGGGTAGTAGCTGGACACGTGCGCCGCAAACTGACGAATAAACATACAGTTAGATAAGTTTTTGCTTACAATCTTCACGAAGGCTAGTTGCCTTTAAGCCAACCGCATGCTTGTGCAATGATTTTGGTTTAACACAGGCAACAGGCACACTGCGGTCCGGATACGGATGGAGGTAGAAACTAGGTCCGCTATATATTACATACATATTTTTATATAACTAGGTCCATTATATGTTTGAAAGCACCTTTTGTTTTATTTGCTTGACCTCGATACTTAACAATACAAAAAAAAAACGCAAAACGATAACATTTATTAATACTCATTAAGATGACGCTAGTTTTTGAATATACTGTAGATATATGGTGTTAGCATATACAAGTTAACAGTGTTCTAACAACACATAAGGACACATGCCTCTATTATTTGTCAGACCAATATAGTATTGTTATAGGTGCGTGTTTAGATTATCGATTGGCATAGATGATTCACACCTGATTTTATAAACATTCACAATATACAAAGGCAAGTTTAGATAAAGATGTTTTTGCATTAGTCGATGTTTTACTACAGGATGTTATTTTAACCATTGCTGGAAATTAATCATTTTCTTTTCATAAAGTAGTAATTACTTTGAAACAGGTCTTTTTGTAACATAAGAACGGTTTTTGTCGAATGATACTTCCCTTGTTAGTAGGCGTAGCCAAAATCCTCACAAGGTGGCCGAAATATTGAACAGATAAAGTAAAAAAGCCAAAGATTCTGCTACATGCAAAATAACGAATTAAAAACAAAAATTACTATAGTAAACAAAATGATTGGAATAGTATTCAGCAAATAAATATAGGTCAACTCTTAATTAAATAGTTATTAATTATAATAAATGAACCTTTTCTAGAATGTTCCCCACTACAGGGGCACAGGCCTCCTCTCCGAGAGGGAGATAGTAATTAAAAAATAATAATTAAAGCATGTCCATCTGTAAGTATTGTAAACATTCATATGTTGTGATGAAAACTAACTTAAATCGTATGTCTACTGTTTAAACACATATTTCTCTCTGAGACGCATATATGCCATTTATAAATATGTAATCTGAACAAGGTTTGTTTTCGTCAATTTTGGTTTGGTAAACTGATTTGGAGGAAATAACTATAGATGTAGGTTGTATAAAAAGACTACATACCCTTTCATCGGGCATCTTCAGTATCCGCGTGAGAATCAGCAGTAGAATGGACGTCCAGGCATCTCTGTGAGCTTCGTTAGTCAATCCAACGAAGTACTCCAGGGCTTCGCAACAGATTTTTATCAAACTGCTCTGCACGGCCGGCCAGTGATTTCTTCGCGCTTCATCGCCGTACATTTTGAACAAGATCCTCATAACACAAGCTAGCGACTGGGTCTCTTGTTTTAGCATGTTAGGTTTTACAGATCCCTTGAAATTCGCCTTCCAGAGTACGTTCCGCTGCGCATTGTTAGTGTTGAAGGTCTTCGCGAACCGATGACTGCACATCAGACACTCGACAAGTCGCAGCAAATGAGGCGAGCTCAGCAGCCTGTACATGCCTTGTTCCTCACGCTGACATTCCTGCTCGGTTCCCGGAGTACCTCCGGTCAGTTCGGCGGCCGCTAGAGCTAATGTTTCGGCGTCTTCCTTTCTCGATGTCGCCGGATAGAAGACTATGTTGTCGATCGTTTGAATCAACTCGAGTTGCACCACGCATTTTATGAGAAGGCTGTTGAACACTCTGTTGGAGGATTTCGCTTCATCTCCACCTTGTGGCTTCTTCAATATGCCATGACGAACGTGAGGTGTTTCGCTATCGTCGTTTTCGTCCGGTTTCCAAGTTAACAATGTGGTGGGTAACGTACTGTTGAATATATCCAACATAATCTGGCAGGTTTTGCTCCAAGTGTCTTCGCTGAACTTCATCCCGTTTGATATGACTAGATTTTCTAAACAGTTAGTTCCAGACCTAGCCAGTTGCTCATTGTCTTGTTGTACGCACCAATGTAACTGAGCATAGAGTTGCTCAAGCAAGAGAGAGCCGAGAATATCAAAATATTGGGTGAAGACGTCGACGATTGCATACAACGCGTGATTGCATGTTGTAGTCATCCATTCGTTTTTTTCTAACTGATGTTCGGGTAATTTCATGTTGTCAAATATTCTGAATAAAATATTAAAAAGGTCTCTCCACCAATGCGGACGGAATGATTCACCATGTGTCTTGATAATTTCGAAAAGGACTGTGAGTCCTCGAGTACGAACGTCTAATTTGCAACGGCTTACTACGCATGACAGGGAGAATAACAGAGGGAACCACCCTCTCAACCACACCCTATCTTCTTCAGGAGCGCCAGGCTCACCCTCTAGTCCCGCGTGTTCAACGAATAATTGTGGTGAAGCTCCTACAGCTGTCGCACAAGATCTCACGAGTCTTATGGCTTCCATGGACGTATCGGGGAATTTCGCGTTGCAAGCAAATTCCGAAAGACATTTCACTGCATCTTGGAATGAATCGATCATCGCTTGGAATTGTTTGTCATATAATTCCGATATAATTTTTCCGGTTGTTTGGAATGCTAAATCTACGATCGCCTCGTCTTGGTCACTCGCCGCTAAGTGAAATACCGAGAATATATTTTTCCAACCGGACTTTATGTTTGGCGCTTGAGAGTTCACCATTTGTGCTATGCATCTGACCACCATATCTCTTATCGTCGGAGAACTGTTTTTCTTCATTATATGTTCGAAAGGTCTTAAAAAGTCTTTTTGGAATTTGAAATTAGCAAATTCACCTTTCTCTATAAACTTCATAGAAAGTTGTCTCAAGGAGTCAACGGCGAAAAATGCAATATCTTCATTACTACTGCAACCTACTTTATTAAAATGGTCACCGAGAACTTGCCAAATGCGAGACCATTGAAGCCTAATTCTTCCCATGTTATAGTATGATATTTCAACAATCTTTTGCAGTGAAAACATTCTAGGGTTCGTAGGATGACTCAGCTCGTCTATCGATACTTGGCAAAGTGCTTTTACGAAATCAACAATTGCATCACCGTCGAGCCTCGTTGAGCCTGTGAATATTCTGTCAACGGCCACCACGACACTTTGCGAACTTGTTTCTCCGATGTGCTCTTTAACACTAGGATCTAATGCCATAAGGCTAAACTTCAAAGAATCAGGTTGCGGTTTAATGCCAGAACCTGATAAAAATTGAGGACGGACTCCTGTACCTATCAGCTGCGCTAGTTCGAGTTGGGAAATGCACTTCACTACGTCCAACCAACTACTTCCTAAATAGTTTCCATCTGTATGAGCGACAGTGATCAAAGTCTTAATTGTATCAATATTCTTAGCTTTCATTTCTGTTATGGGCGAGTTTGCCGTAAGTAATGTAAATCTTGCGAGTGCTTGAACATACGCGTCTCTTTCTAAAGACATGTGGAAAATGCAAGCAATGCGAACTGCACATCTTATACCATCTAAACACAAGGAGGCTATCTCTGTATCGTCACAATCTTGTAGCCCCACGGAAAATGCGGCAAGGAACGGAGTCCACGCCATTTTGAACATTGGTCGCACGTGTTCGACGTGTTTCGCTGTTGTAAAGGGCGTTTGCACGTGGGATACTGACTCCATTAAATTCTTAGCAGCTGTTGATATTTGTTCCATTTCCATGTTCCATATGAGTTTACGTTTTTTTTCATTAGCAATCCTGTGTTGTCCGGGTTTCGAAGTGTTTTTCATTTTAATTTCATGGCCAGCGATTTCGTCGTAAATCTGTGACAAGTATTCACGGGGTAGATCATTGTTGTCACTGATGCCGCTATTCAGCTTGATATATTGTTCCTTTGTCATTTTATTCTTGACTTGAGGCGAATGCAAATCGGTTGTTAGCATTATTATGGAAAACGCTAAAACGTATACGGTGTCGGCACTCATGAATAGAGTATTAGTTGGATTGCATTCACAATACCGAGCTGCGAATTTTTCCATAAGCCTGTCAATTTTTTGCGCTTCGCCCGGTAATCTAAATCCTTCTAAGAAATGCCGTAACGCGGCTACAATATCCATGTTTGAAAAGTTCATGGAATCCACGTAAGCGTACATTACTTCTTTGGAATGATCGTCATTTTCACCTAAATATTCACCTATAAATATTTTATCAATCCGCTCGTCGGTTAACAGCCATTCAGCTATTTCTTTCGTAGATGTACCCAGTAATCCTTGCTCTTGTAAAAATGCGACGCCTTTTTTAGGTTTCCTATTAAAAAGGTCGATACCCGTTTCCCAGACTTCTTTTTGTTGTTTAAGAACTTCGAACTGTTCAGGTGAATCTAATGTTTCTCTATTGCCAATATTACTAGATCCTGTAGAAATCAAACTTAGGCTGGATCCTCCGTGGGATTTAATACTGTGATGATCGGAGTCTTCTTTTGTAGTTCTTTCGCCTAACGTGGTTTGCATATTGGGATTGATGTATAGTTCCTTACTCCATTCTACCATGCACTTAAGAATTGAAACTAAACATTCGAGGCCCCTAATGCGCATGGATTTCTCTTGATTGGGTGTAGCCCCTAATTCTAAGGCCTGTCTTCCTTGCGCGATCTTTGATACGTCATTGACTAATCTCTGGAATAGATTTGCTGCTGAAAGATCGCAATCATAGTTTACGTAAATATCTACTACACTTTGCGCATCGCCACAAATTCTGGTCAGCGCTTGAATCACCATCCATTTATGCTCAAAGGAAGAACTGGATGTTTCCAAAATATTCATGAAAATTTCTTTAAAGAAAACTTCAATTTGCTTCTTAAGGTGAATTTTGAAGTTTTGAAGAAGTGCCAAGAATATTGCCAGTGAAAGTTCAAAGACTTCTGGTACAGAACTTACTCCATTCTTTGACAAGGCAACACAAAGGTATTGCTTGATGGCAGTTATGAACATTTCATTGTTTCGAAACACTGGACCAGCATTTTGCAGTATAGAGAGGAGTAAATGTAAAGACAAAATTTTAGACCTGAGTTCATGGGATTTAGGATCAGGGGTTCCCTCTGGTAGGGGTTTCATTGAAAGTTTACAAAGTGCTCGGAAAACTAGGAATGCATCTTTTTGAAGGACATGTGTAAATTTAGCAGTGACTGAATTATCATTTTCTGAAGCAACATCCACACTCTCTTGCGATGGTATCCTTGTAATTGGGGATTCATTTGGTATTTGTTCACTGTTCTCATGTGATACACTAACACTGTCTTGAGAGTCTGATGGATTTTCATTATTATCTGGTATATTCTGGCTCATATCATCATCAGACTTTTTTGAAGCTATTGAAATGGCATTATCAATCACAGAGTCAACTATTTGCTTTGCGATAATTTTCGCTTCCAGCACTTCATCTTCAGGCTCATCAGGCACAGAGTTTTGATCTTTATTTTCTTCACTCTCATTGTTCGAATTTGATTCTTCACTTACGACATTACCATTGGGAATTTTAGCTTGACTTTCAGTTGAAACAGTGTTTGCTTCCAACTCCAGTGCTTGATTTTCCATTTTTGTAAATATTACATTAAGCATTTGAGTCAGAGTGGCTCTTGCAGTGGTCTGGTTTATTAGATTTTTGCTTGCTAAGTAAATATTATAGCAAGTTCTGACAGCAAGGAGGACTGTCCCTTCATGGACTTCAACATGTTGACTTGTTATTACTGTTAATAGAGCTTTTATAATCTGAAGTTGGACGCCTTCATCCGTCTGTGGGCCATTAAAACAACTACATATTGTCTCTACAATACGATCAATTAACAATTTCCTAGGAGTTGTTGAATCTGGAATGTTTCCTGTTAAATGTCCGTATGCAATAAGTTTCTGCAGGCAGTCCAAGGCTGTGACAACAATCCGTGACGCTTTACTCTGGCACGCCAGCTCAAATGGCAGAAAATATTTTTCAGCTGTGATAATGTTTGAGGCATCATTTTTTGGAAGTGGAAGTGTTCCTGAGGTTGGATTCTCTGATGACTCTGGCTGCCCTCCATTTTTTAGTTCTGTTTTTATTTCCTCTGAAAGTAAAATTGAAAGTATAAGAAAAAAAAATAAAGATTAAATAACCTAATCATGTATTGCTTTATTCTAGTTAACTTTTTTGAACTTTGTGTAACTAACACATTTTTTGAAAAGCACAGAAACAGATATTATAACTTTAATGAGTACTTAACACTAATCTATGTACTTGATACCACCGAAGCATAATAAAGTGGAAGATAACATTAGAAATTACATAAGAGAACATGTTGAGAACAGAAGTACAGCCAAAGTGCCTACTGAAAATAAAGACAATTTATTAAGTCTGTAAGAATGCTGCTTTAATGAAACACTTATTTATTTATAAAAAATAATTAACTCAAAAGCAAACTAAACTATTAACTCAAACTTTTAAATATATAACAGCTTTCACTTCAAAATGAAATGAGAAGAAACCATTAAAAATCCAGGAATGTATACATAATCTTCTTCTTAGGACTAAAGGCTTTTGAAAGAATAAATATTTTAATCTCTGATAACATTCAGTACTCTACATTAATAAAAAAATATCTGAGTACTTGATTTTATTGCAGTGTTAATACCTTTTCAATAATTTTCAGATTTTTTACCCAATCTACTTATAGTTGGGACAAATTTATACCTCCTGTGTTCAATATTGTTAATAAATAACAATAATGTAAAACTTCTAATTCACAATAAATCATTAACACAATCATAATATCAAGTATATAGTAAATGCAAGTTTATATAGATGTTCAATTAAAGTTATGCAAGTAATAAGAGAATACACCCCTTCTATTTACTCCCCCCAAAAACCAGCTGCTGAGATATAAAAGTTTTCCAATTATAGGAAAACAATGTTTCAGATTTTTGATTAAATATTTAACTGTTAGGATCACATTCAATGACTATTTCATGTTTTTATTTCAATTTTTAATTAAACACAATTAGCAATATCACATTTCCTAATTTTACAATCATCCGTTTATCATAACATTCAAGACTAATGCATTAATAATGTAAAGTGATAAAACTCTAGAAAATATAGTATAAATATTACTTGTAAATTAGACAATACTATTTTGATAAGTAAACTGATTAAAAAGCAACAATCATAAGTTACCACTTTAATGCCCTTGCTTTCACATTTCCTAACCAAAATGAGGCCAAATAACATTTTTTGTAGTATTTTTTTAACATGTAATGGTGTCATACTATCATCATTGAATTTTTTTTATAGACTGTAATGTTATTTGCCAGCAATTATGATACCGACTAATGTGATAAGGTATAAGAAGTCATTACACCACCACCATTTACCAAGGTCACACAAAAACCTGCTTAGCAAAAGTTGTAAAACTAAACTTTAACTTAATTAGCATACGATATAAGTATACTATACTTGTATAATATATGTTTTCTGTTGTATAAATGTCAAAATGGAAACCTTACCTAAAGCCACCTCACAGGACTTTTTCAGTTGATTGTGATAAGACCTTTTGATGTCCTTATCCGCTAAAATCTTCTCCAAGGCTCGTACTATAAACATTTCTTTAGTTTTCAGGTTGGTTTGCATCGTTATTTTATATTATAATCACTCCATTCGTATATATAGGAGTGCGACTCAGCTGCACGGAGCGAAAGTAGACATTTATAATATTATTGAGGCACTCTTGTATTGCATTCGATGATTAATTTCACATTAAAAAGTTGCACAATAAACGTAACATGTAACATCACAAACATTTAAGCAGTAGTAAACGATTTGCGTGAATTCATTTCAGCGAAAGAGTGATTTCTACAAAGAGTATAAAAAGAGATTTAGAATTCTATGTAGTAGTTCACACCTCATCACAAACATGTCAATTGCAAAAATGCGTTCAGTTCTCTTAAATTATGTGGTAAAGTTAAGACAAAATTTGATGATAGCGGATTTCTTTTACAGCAGTGTATTAAACAATAAATATTGAAAATGAGAATATTGCACACTCTTCTCAACAAATTAACTTTTTCAGTTTCACGTCTTGAAACTCTTTAAGCGTAGATATAATCTTTATCGGATAAATTGAATTCAAATTCGAAACCTGTCAGAAATGTGACATTTCGATGACTTCGTGATGCATGGTGTTTATTGTATATTTACCGTATTATACTCTTAAAAGAAATAAACAAACACTTAAGCTTATTTGGAAACTGTTTAAAAACGACCTAACAAAATTGCTTCCACAATGACAGTGACGCGGGTAGCAGAGTCCCGCACGGAATTTAAATTGAAGAACTTGCCAGAAGATGCGATCTCTAGCGTCAAATTTGCGCCAAAATCCAGTCAATTTTTACTGGTATCGTCGTGGGACTGCTCAGTTAGGTTATACGATGTCACTTCAAATGTTGAAAGACATAAATATAATCACGAGTTGCCGGTTCTCGATGTTTGTTTTAGGGTAAATTATACTACTATTGGTTAAATTTTTTGTCCTTAAAATAAAGAAACTAAAAACCATATAATTCAATTTAGGATGCTGTACACTCCTATAGCGGAGGCCTGGATCAGACCCTCAAGATGTATGATCTCAATGCAAGCTCAGAGACAGTTCTTGGTGAACATAAAGGAGCTATCCGTTGCGTAGAGTTTGCTAGTGAGGTGAATGCTGTTCTTACAGGCAGCTGGGATGGCACAGTCAAGATGTGGGACAGCCGTGTTCCTAATTGTGTGGGCACTTACAATCAAGGAAATGAAAGGGTAAACTTGCTTTAAACATTATTTTTTTCTTGTTTCTAAGTAATGGTCCTAAGCAGAATATTCACTTCATGGTTAGTAGGCAACAGTGTTACTATTAATTTTGGAATAATAAGAATATGGGGTCATGGTAGTATATCCCCACCAAGATGAGCCAAAGGTACCATAAGATGGCTACCTCCTAACTATGGTATTACCTCCTTTTTCTAGAAGGGTCTATTCATATTTTCAATTGTCGAAGATGAAACTTGACAGGACAGGATATCCTTGACAGATTTATCAAACATTTGTATGCAATTTGTTAATATTACATTACATTTTTACAGGTATACACAATGAGTATAGTTGGTGAGAAATTTGTGGTAGGCACTTCTGGCCGTAAAATCTTTGTGTGGGATGTACGCAACATGGGTCATGTGAACCAAAGACGAGAATCATCACTCAAGTACCAGACCCGTTGCATACGAGTGTTTCCCAACAAACAGGGCTATGTTCTAAGCTCCATCGAGGGCAGAGTGGCTGTGGAATACCTGGACAGTAACCCTGAAGTGCAGAAAAAGAAATATGCATTTAAATGTCATAGAATTAAGGATGGTGGTAATTTTTTTGATAACATAAAAACAATATATACATATTATTGTAAATTAACTTTGAATACATTATATAGGTGCAGGTTATAACTTACAATTTTTGTTATAACAATATATAACAAAAATCTTAGTAAATATTGCTTAAAACTGGATAACTTTCTTACTTTATTATCCTTCTTTTTATAAGAAAACATAACTTTTGGACCTATATATATGAAAAGAATAATCTCACAATTTCAAATCAATAAATAAAGCACCAAATTAGCTACTTTACTATAAAATTAGACAAAGATATCAAGTATTTCCATAGACACATTAAATACTGTCATTAGATATTCAAGGGTCTAGTCCCAAAGATGAAATATATTTAGAGCTAAATCCTAGACAACATTTTAGCTTTTTAAGCTAGTCATGTTTTTGTAAACAAGGATTTAACTAAAACTCAAGCTAGATTTAACTTTTGGCCAAAATATAAACCAAAATAATATTAACAAGAGAAACTTTAATTTGGTTTCAGGCTTAGAAAAGATTTATCCAGTGAATGCGATCAGCTTCCACTCGGTATACAACACGTTCGCAACAGGTGGCTCTGATGGCTATGTCAACATCTGGGATGGCTTCAACAAGAAGCGCCTCTGCCAGTTCCATAGGTAACATATTTATGCTTTATATATTTTATGCAAGAAGATGAATATAA
>JWHW01019064.1:629955-653296 GCA_000931545.1 Papilio glaucus | reverse complement strand
ACGAAAGTTAAATATTTACATTTAGTTTTATAAAGAAATTGCATTGCCTTTAAACTCAATTTCTCACATTAACGGAAGATATTTAGTGAGCCATGGGCCATACATTGGGAGTAAATTGTCTGAGTGTAATCCAAATCAAATGGAATTTACAACAAATATTACAACTACAATTTTAAATATTTGTTTTGATTCTTAATTGTTTTGTCATAAATTATTACGTCCTTGTTACTAATAATTGTCAGTATGAATCAACTAGTTTTCTTATATTTGTGTTTGTCGATCTATGAAGCCATGTTGTGTAGGTCTGTCGGGTGTTGAGCCGATATGTGGATGTGCCAGTGTCGTACTCTAAGTGATAAGTGAAGTTGAAAATAAATAATTAGTTTATATAAATTGTTTTATTCATTATAATTTCTTCATTTTCGTTACTACTACTGAAAGTTATCTTTTGTTTACCACAGTGTTTTTTTTAATGGTAGCAGGTGGCAAACGAGCAAGCGGATCACCAGATGTTTAGTGAACGCTACCCATGGACATCCGCAAGAAGCAAATGTGTTGCAGATGCGTTGCCTACCTTTAATGGACAGAGGAGGGCATAGACAGGAATAAGGATATTTCCTTTTCCCCGTTAACCCCCTCCTCGTCCAATCCTCTTCCCGTTCCCATCCTATCTTTATGAGGAAAGGGTGGGAAGGGGAAGAGGACTGAAATTAGGCCTCCGGCACCTCACTCATCGGACGAAGGGGAGAGCATTCAATTTGACGCCTGTTTTCTGTGAGATCATGGTATTTCACCGGTCGAGCCGGCCTATTCGTTGTTTGCACACAGATGTTGTTTTTGCGGGCTCGACCACTGTTGAATGATTTATTCATTGTGTATGATTTATATTTATTTACCTTCGGATTCGTACATGTAAATAATGTTGTATCGTGTAGTTAACTACCATGAAGTAACATTTTTAAGTATTGTAATAATATGGAGTATTTTAAGTTTAGTAAGACTAGCTATTGCCCGAGGCTTGGCTCGCATATTTTTGTTACTTTTCACGCTGGATTTTTTTAATATGATTTCGATTCGTACAATTACTTCGAATTATAGGCAATTCGTCAAAACATGGCAACATTACCATGGCAACCGATATTGTAAATGAATATTTTATGTATTTTCCTATCTATCGGCATTAGTTTTAATTTGGGAAAATGATACAAGAAGTAGCAGATATGTTATTAGTGGTTGAAAAGTGAAAACTCGAAAAGCGTCCTAATTAGGCCACTTTTTCTATTGCTTAACACACTTAACACTAGCTGTCATCTTTTTTATTATTATTTGAATAGGGATAAAAACTGCCTTTGGCTCACTTCATATGTCGTTACTGTTGCATGTACACAACTAATTGTAAAAATTCATACAAAATATTGAAACGAAAACACTTTGTTTCTTACTAGCTGTGCCCCGCGGTTTCACCCGCCCTGCAATTTTACTTAAATAACCATGATAACCTCATCTTCATCTCCCTGCCCTTTTTCCGTGTTTCTGGGGCTACACAGTATGGCCGTAGCACAGTTAAATTGATATATCTTTTTTATTAATAAACCGATTGAGATAAAACAAACATAAAAAGTTAAGTGAAGCTTACCACAACACATTTGAGAAAACCGCACACAAATCGGTTATGCCGTTTCTGAGATTAGCGGTAAACGGTAAACACAGACAGACAGACAAAAATTCTAATAATCATTGTTTTGGGTTTTATTGCGTTTTTGAAGGACCCTAATAATAGTTTTTCTCAAATAACTTCCATGTACAGACAGCGATCAGTTACATTTTTATTATATGTATAGATTTTCTTATAATGACACTCTGTGCAGCCAATAATTTCAAAAATGTAGGCATCATGTGTTTCCTAAAAATCCCAAGCGAAAACTGAGGGAGAAAGCTATTCAAAGGAAAAACAATTTTTTTAATATGGCTTTTAGCTTAGCTACACTCCACATTCAATTAGTTTTCTGTTAATAATGTGAAAAAATATCGTCGAAAAACAAAAAAAAACATAAATGGCGAATAGAAATAACAGTCAACAGTGGCGACATCTGCATTGAGCTTTGAGTTTTTAACCCTATTACGCTCTCCTTTTTACACCTTAACTTATGCCATGTGTGAATTTTGCTGTCACTGCTTTGGAACCCCTTTGACGGGTGATTTTAAAGCATACAAAAAACTCACATTTGTATTTATATGTTTTTTGTAAATAAGTTAGTATTATGATTCTTTTATAATTACATTATACGTCTTTTTAAGCTGAATTGAGACAGCGCTTTTATATCTTGTTTTCGAATTGGAAAAAAACTTGGTACAAACCCTAGCTGGTTTGTACCAAGTTTTTTTGGAATGCAACGTCAATTCTCAAATTACATTATGTCAAAATATCGTACTAAACCTCTCTTTTCAAAATATAGTGAAACAATAAAAAAAAAGAAAAATTTGTGACATTAATCAAATCTTAGTAAAGTTTTTTCAGTTATTACAAAATGTATATAATTTGGTTCCTAAAGTTCATACAATGGTTATTGGTTACTCTTTGCTAATTTACAAATGATGTTTAAAAAAAACAACTGAAGACTTAATTAATAAGTGACCGGTAATTTTAAAGTTGTTTATTCAAGCGAGTTCCTTTTGCGCCAGATTATAAAACCTGCCTTTGTGAACTTTGAAAGGAGAGAATTCGCGCGCCGTATAACTTAACATTAAACCTCGCATTACAAACATTTTCAAATTAACACATTTCGCGTGCACACAAGAGGCGCGTTCGCGAAAGGATTTTGCAATTAAATTTAAGAGTACTTTCAAAGTCCATCACAAAAACATTGGCGTTAATATTTTGACGTATAGCTGTCAAGTTAAAGTCTGTTTTCGTTTGGATATCGTGCACAGATAATATTGCAAGTTTGAAAGACTCGACCGGTCCAAATTGCCGTTCAAACAATGGTCATATTTGCGACCACCTAAAGCCTTCTTAGAAATGTTACTCGCGTCGAAGTATGAAGATGGGTCTGTGTTTGCAGACGCCATATAACCCCTCTCGCGTAATTATATTCCACTATTAGAAGCTTAGCTAATTGAGGAAGTAATACACGCCTAGTCGCTCGTTTGCTCGTCTGCACAAAACCACTTTCTGTTTGCTGAAATCATGGCCTGTTCAAATTTGTAACGGCGCAGGTTAGTTATGCGTTGTTTCAAGAAGCACATGCGAAATTGCTAATAAAGCTAAATCACCATTTATGGGTTGTAGCTTCCGTTTGTAGATTCTGCTCCTTTCCCGTTATTCAAACAAATTTAACGAAATTTGAGAATTTCTTCTACAATTCTCACTTTATTTTGGGCGACTACAAAAACGCCCCCGATCTGACCTGAGGGTGACCTGAAACATGACTATTGTAAGCATGGAACTGTCCTGGTATGGTGCTGATGCTTAATTTATTTAATTATGGTATCATTCCGCCCTTTAAACAAAAATGTCAGTAAAGTAAATAAATTATTACTTAGGGCCCTGAAATGCCGAAAACCATATTAAGCACTTTTGCAGAATAAAAGTTTTAGGCGTCGGAATTGTATTTTTTCCGAATGAAAACTTCCGACCGCGTCTAATTTGGTAGTTACAGACAGATTAAAAGAATTAGCATAGCCAATATTAATCATAAATCCGTAATACTTTAGTTTTGGAGCACCTGCCTGTGGAATTTTTATTTGCTCAGACTGATACTATGTATAATTTATTGGATCGCTAGGATTTCGTTTATCCTCCTCCTCTTAGGGACCGAACCTTTTCAAGCAGCCAATGGATGTTCAATTGTTTTAACTTTAGTTTCGTGTTAATCCATATGAAAGCGAAACTAAAGCTAAAAAATAAAACATATGCCTTGAAGACCTATCGGGTATCCGCTCTTTAAGCAATGGGGCCTGCCACTAAACCACTTGTCTTCAAATTTGGTAGTTTTTTTTTATAAGAGGAGGGGGCAAACGAGCGGTGGGAACACCGAGGTGCTCAACGTCGCCCATGCACCTGCAACACCAGAGGAACTGCAGGTGCTTTGCCGGCCTTTAAGGAAAAGATAGGCTCGCTCCTTAAAGGACCCGAAGAAGGAAGTTAACCGAGAATGTTTTCAAATTCTCTTGTGTCACAGTCTTTGACTTTAAAAAACCTATCCCTTCCCCTCAGAGTACTCTTTATACAGTATACTTTGTTTCACAGCAATATGGAATTTTTTACAACAAAAGTTTATACGTTAAAATTCGTAAATTTCAAAATATTTTTAAAAGACAACTTTCGCTCACATTACCTTCTAACATTAGCTATCCATTATACAATTTCTCTTCACTTTACCTCACGATTTCCACAAAATAACAATATTTTCGATGAAAGTACAAAAAGCGGCCGCCACCTATGGTAAATGACGTTTGTTTGTTTAAAAATATTCTACTTTGCTGTGAAACAAGGTATAGGTACTTACTTGTTACATTTGATCGTCATCCTGAGAACACTTCAGTTATTGTGTAGGCGTTATCCACTCGAAGCGCCCAGTGTGTTCTACGCCTAAGGAGACGTGTATACAACTGTAGACTTATTTGCATTTCAATATAGCACTATAAGTGTCAATATTGCTTGTACAATCTGATGTTACGCGTAGGTGGATGGTGATAAGGTTGGCCAGGGTTCTCGATTGATTTGGACATTTTAAAAATAAAAGTAACAAAGCAAGTACTTGAAGACATTCACATTAGTGATTGATCACTCCCGAGGACAGACATATTAAGTCTTAAGAATAATCTTTCACGACTGTCCACTTAAATTTAGCAATTTGCAGTCTAGTGTTCGTCAAAATGACAAGTCAGTTTTGACAGCTGTCAATTCCAAGTATCGGAAACTCAAATCTATTCGATTATAATTTAATAAAAAGATATTTTAATTATAATACTGATTGTTTCGATTTCTTTACTCTCATTGCCTGCTATATTGATATAACGACATGTCGGTAAACCAGACGGGCCTGGAGTTCAAACTTGTTCTAAGTTCTTCGATTATCAATACGGGAACGTCACGCTGTGGCAATTTCATTAAACAGATTGAGCACAGATAATAAATAATTTATAACGCATCTGTTGGCGGCGAACGGAAATTGTCACTCGCAACATAAGTTTTTTACTTATTTGGTAAGCACGAAACGCATCCCGATGTTTCTTGAAGCCTAGTTAGTGCAGAGAAGCGTGGACATGGATTTTCACAGTAATTGGTACTAGTTAAATGTAAGATATAATGTTAGTGTTTATTCTAAGTTAATTGCAATTTGTCACTATATCAACCACTTTGATCTACAGTAAAAATGATAAGTAGTTAATTATTTGTTTCCACAGTCACAAGTTAAGAAGGTAATATAGTATATTGTTTTAATCTGCGCCCAATAACTTTTGTCATTTACGTTTACGTTTGGAAATATATTTTGTGGTCGATCCTTTGCTCCTCTCATCTAATAGACTAAATCTTGAATAGATTATCAGTCCATCTTGTGGGTAGACTAACCTTTATACCTGAACGGCCATCTTACCAGCGAAGTTACCCAATGCTACTTAAGCTCAGCAATTTTAAACAGGAGAGTTACCTTCTGTAACTTACTAATGTTTTAAATCTAGATATTTATAAGCATTTTATAATTATATTGTAAGCTCTTACGTGTAACGCATTTGATGAGGACTGTGTTTACAAATGCGGTGTGTTTTTTAACGGGGTGTTATGTTCTGAGACACGAATCTATTACGAAGAGATAGTTCTAAATAAAAGTACAGTGGTAGAGCCATAAACAACAAGAATGGGGCTCGACAGATAAAATACCACGACCTCACAGAAGACAGGCGTGACGTAGAAGTATCCTGCGTTACATCTGATGAGTGGAGTGCTGAAAGCGTAATTCTAGCCCTATTCTCTTAACAACATTTTCTAATAAGGAATGGACGGAAGATTTGACAGAGGATGGGATGGATGGGACACGGAAATATTCTTTTTTCAGTTAATCCCTTCCGCCATTAAAGATTTTTGCAGATGCATAGTGCGCGCGTTCATTTAATATCAGGTGAACAACTTCCTCGTTTTCCACCATATTGTATTAAAAAAAACTGTGATCATGAATGAATTTAATTGGAACACGCTGCCTGGGTAATAGCAAGTTGATTAGTAATATATAACTCGCTGTAAATAAATATTCAGTCTTTAAAACGCTAAACGCGTGGTCATCCTGGTCACTTCAAATTGAATAGACGACAAATTGCCGCAATGATTTCAAAACACAATTAATTTCGTTTAATTACATTTCGTTAAACGCATTTCTTGAATTATTGTCCGACCTCGTCGTTAGCTATCGTCTTTGTAATTAATTTGGATAAACTCATTACTGTGGATGAGTTATGGCGCGTCGATTCTCTTTTGTACCGTTGTGTGTTGTACAATGGAAATATTGAGACGTGCGTGAAACGAGAGGTTATTGTATATATAATTAATGGGATGTTATAAAAAAAACAATCTTAAAAGCACAAATAGCTTAGTAGTTGGGCGGGCGTTTTAAAGTTAGAGCCAGGCTTAAAACATTACTAAGAGAATCGTTCCGACCCATGGTAGATGATGAAAATGTCCTGGCTAAAGTTAACCCATTGTCCTAGGTGAACGACAAACGCGGTAATGCGACCCGACGCGCGTAATTATAGTAGCGTGCCGTGTTGCGTCGCGTTACGTCGCTCACCCAGGACAACTGCTAAACGGTGTTTAAACCATTCTGGATTTGAGCAACTACTTCATCTTATTTTGGTGTTTTCATCCCATTGTTGTGATATCCTAGTAAAGATACATTTAAACTAATAATAAGCAGCGGTGCTTGCGCTTGCTTGTATGAGAACACTTATTGAGTTATTTCAAGCATTGTAATTGATATCTCAAAGAATAAAGAATCTCCTTATCTAAGAATCAATGACTTCCTTTTCATCATATTCTTCTTTTCAGCCGATAGTGGGCTACTGCTGGACGTAGGCCTCCTCCATAGCTCGCCGCAAAGATCGGTCACGTTCCTTTCCATATTCGCTATCGCGCCATCTTTTGCTAGGTATTTGCATTATCTATTATTGGAGCGTTGTCAAGGGCTAACTACTGATATCTCAAAATTTTATATATTAAAAAATAAAACCTTACATACAGAAGGCGACACATAGCGGAGCGGCCCACAGCTAGTACAAGTTTAATGTGACTAAACGTTTAAATAAAATAATTATCACAAATGAAATAAATAATGTTTGTAAGTGTGCGCGTTTTTTATTATTTTTATTTTATTACGATGCTGTATATAATTATCATTACGAACGTCTTGTGCGAACAATCGCAATTGAGTAACGCGTGACCCTATTTAATAAGAACAATTATTAATTCTTATTGTGATATTAGAGATTTATTAATTAAAAAAATCATTCATAATTCATATAGTTTTACAAGAACAACCCTGAATTTAGATTATTATATCTGTTATCAGGGTTCAGGTTTGAATTTTGTTTGGGCTTACGAATGGGTTCCGTAATGTTTCTTCTAAAGCCCAATGTATACGTAACGGGATTTCACACGTACGGGACGGGGATGGGACGTAGTTTAGTAAAGATTGACAGGGAATTTAAAGTGTGACCGTTACATTGACTCGGAACTAACGTCCGTGACCTTAACTGTAATTATAACATATAAAAATTATATTAGGGACCTTGTATAAAATGGGACGTACTAAACATCGCCGCCGATCCATCCCGTCCCGTGTGCGCCACGTCCCCGTCCCGTCCGTGACACCTTGACGTTTGTACATTCGTATATTTTTCTATGAAGCGACAGTTCCAAAAGTTCCCGTCAGGGCTTACGGGTAAAAAGTACGCATTGGGCTTAAAACATACATTGAAAATGATATTAGCGTGTAGGGAGTAACACAGAGACGTGCAGCTTTTATGCATATATTATTCCGTAAATCTATAAGCCGCAAATCAGTGCGGTGTTGGGGCGTTAACGCAATGTAATTCGCACCTGGCATTTTCCTGCCATCCATAGCGTTAGTACAGTGTAAATATTATGGAGAACGGTACGGAAACCGCCTACAAATGCTCGAAACGAAACACTCATAAAAACACGCTCGACGACACCTAAGCGGTTTTTTTTATAAGAGCAGGGGGCAAACGAGCGGCGGGAACACCGTGGTGATCAACGTCACCCATGGACACCTCCAACACCAGAGGAACTGCAGATGCGTTGCCGGCCTTTAAGGGAAAGAAGACTCGCTTCTTGAAGGACCCTAAGTCGTATTGGTTTGGAAATACCGCTGAGGACAGACCGTTCCACAGCGCGGCTGTGCATGCCAGGAAATTTCACGAGAACCGCACTGTGGAGGAATGCCAGCCATCCAGGTGGTGTGGGTGGTACCTGACGGTCTGTCGTGTCGTCCGATGACGAAACTCGACGGCAGGAATCGTTCCAAACAGTTCTTCGGAACACTCCCCGTGGTATATACGGTAAAAAATACAGAGGGAACTGAAGTCCCTCCGCAAGGCCAAAGTATCAAGCCGATCGGTAAGGGCTCGGTCGTTGACGATTCGAGTCGCTCGCCGTTGTATGCGGTCAAATGGAAGAAGCTGGTATTGGGGTGCTCCCGCCCAGAGATGCGAGCAGTATTCCATGTGGGGCCGAACTTGCGCCTTGTACAATTGAAGGCGGTGGTCCGGCTGGAAATACTGCTTCGCGGTGCTGTTGGTAGCCCTTGTCAAGTCGAGTGGTCACGTATAAGTTTAACTCCGCGATCAAGCGTATTGCGTTGTATACTGTTTGAACTCTGCTTCATCAAAACCTTAGCTATCGTATTTAAATTTGTAATAATGAAGATTAAAGGTATTTTTTTATATAATGGCTTATAAATTACTAGGTATACAGGCATTATCAGATTGAAACTCGATAAAACGTGAGTTATAAATAAATAGATAGATATGGAAGTAAATAAATAGATATAAAGTGAAATGCTCCCGCAATATCCTGTCATAGGTTTCGCCGTAATGACAAAGTTAAAGATCTATAGTTTTACAAGTTTTTGTATGTTAACCGTGGGTTTGTACTGCCGAAAACATTCACACAAAACATATCGTCGTCTCGTTTTTTCATATTGAAAGATAGAGAGAAATGCGATAAGTTTATACGTCAGTGGAAACTCACGGTTATATTAAACTGTTTTCCGTGTTTTAACTTAGATTACCTTATTAAAATTATATTCGTAAGTTAGTTATATCGATTGAATGATCACAATAGAACAAAAATGTTTTAATAAATAAAAACAATATCAAAAACATTTAAAGTAACAACCCCATGCTTCAATGAAGCGTGGGTATTGATTTCGTCAAATGCTTAGTTTCCGTACTGTTAATATTTATACTGTGGCGTTAGGTAGCGTTTATTTTATGAATTAACAAAAGCTCGCGACTCGACGTTGTATTTAGAGTGTACTGTGAAATATTTTAAGGCTTACGCGTTATTGCCTTTAATAAGCTGTAGCTACAAGTCCATGGACTTGTCTAGATTTGTCATCTAAGGACCCTGATTGGCTTTATTTTGTCATGATCAATTTCGTTTTTTTTTCTTGGAACAAGGCGGCAAACGAGCAAGCGGATCAGATGTTATGTGAACGCTACCCATAGACATCCGCAACAAGCAAATGTGTTGCAGATGCGTTGCCTACCTTTAATGGACAGAGAGGCATAAACATTAATAAGAATATTTCCTTTTCCCCGTTGTTCCCCTCCTTGTCCAATCCTCTATATTATCTATTATCTGACAAACTTCATACAAAATATCGTCGCAAAACAAAAAACAATGGCGAATAGAAGGAACACACAACAGTAGCGACATCTGCTTTGAGCTTTGAGTTTTTAACCCCATTATTGTTTTTGAGAAACACCACACGATTTATTGCCTGCTCGTTAGGATTCGAAACTAATACCTGTTCAAAATCACATACGTCAAACAAACGGTATCATCGGGTTGTACAGTTGTTGAAAATCCTATTAAAATACCATTTAATGTTTATACCTTCTAGACCAGGAATATTCTAGTCGTTGAAATGTCATTAAGAATAAAGTATTCGTACGTGTAAATGAAATAATTTGCAAATGTTTGCGATATCTGAATATATAAGACAACTAATCACATTGAAAGCGTATTACTCCTCCTTCAAATGAAGATAAAGCGTGTCCCTGTCTATCTTAATGTCTTTCAATTAAGAAGTAACCGGTGGCGGTGCGAGCAATTTCCATCTGTTAAATGTCGCGACGGGATCATTGTAAGGACCGCCATCTTGTTTTTGTTCGTTATCTGTGGTATAGTTTTTATTTTTAGTATTTTATTTTAATTAAATATGTTTCATATTTTGAACGTTTTTTATTCGTGAAATTACCACAATGTTACTAAAACTTGACTATTGTTTACAAGGAATGGGCATATTTAATGTTTTGCAATTTAAAGTCGCCTATTTAAAGTCGTGTACCTACAAAAAAGTTTTATGAAGAAGTAGTGCTTAAAGAATATAAATAAATTTTGTATGCTTTATACTCTTTTAAAAACCCTATGCTGTGACTAAGTTCGACGTTATAGAGGGTTCCGATTCGATAATATCAATTTAGATTCTTTTGATTGCTGGTAATGACTACTGCTGGAGTATCTAACCGGAAGACTAGAAGGGCTTACTGAAGTGAAATAACCTGGCTATCGTCGTGTTTGCACTCGCTTCCAAGATATTACCTGGTATAGAAGATCTGTATTTTTAGGCGGTTAAATTTACTATGGAGTGTAAAGGCCAACTTAAACATTGTAGGGGTTCTTCCAAAGGAGATAACTATCTAACAATTAATTCGTAAGTTCTTTAATAAATTTAAAATTGGAATGTGATGTGAAGAGGAAAGGCGGAACAGTACTGTAAACTTTAGATGTAAAAATACAATTGTTATACTTTAGTATATCTCTTTAGTTGAAAATATTCAGAGACTATTTCCTTTAAATGAAAGTTAAGCAGAAATTAATATAGGCAACGTCAATGGGAATTACTAGTCATACTACGTAGATAAAGAAAATACATATAAATTACAAAATGTCTTTATCTATTCGATGATGTTTTGCATAATATAAATTTGTAATACCTGCTAACACCGTTGACATTGATAGCGCGCAATATAAATAAAAGCGATATTATTTCCGCGAAACAAAAAATTAAGAACCTTGACGCCATCGCTCATTAGTTAATGTCACGCGTTGCAGATAAACAAGATGGCGTCTAAATATATTTGAGCTTCATCGTGATATACTTGCCAGCACGTCTCTGTCATCTGCCGAAGGAGAGCTATGGGAGTCCATTAAACCGGCGGCGAGCCTTTAACTAATGCTAAAATGTCCACTATCTCGGTCTTAATGGAAAACAGGTGTGAATTTATGAATTGTATAAGCTCTCAGATATAACAGGAGAGTTTCGATGTGTTAGTCACAATAATTTCTCTTTAATAGGGACCTATAATAAAGTTATCTAGTCACCGGAGTGCAACTGTGGGAAACGCAAACACTCGGCTCGAGTCGCTAATATGAAATAAATTGAGCCTCAATAAAATATAGTCGTGAAACGGAACGCTTATGTGAAACAGAGGCGTCCGTCTTTGTTTGACAGTTTCAAGTGACATATTGACATGGAAGCATTACACATTTGAGGTGGCAAAAGGATATTTCGTTATCTGATTTTACGCACGGTAGAAATAAAAAAAAACTTATCTGTTATTTGGATTTTTGATGTCTGATATATATTGAAGTAACAATTCACTTAATTCCTGTGTCGAGGTGTCAATTATTACAATATATTTGGCACTTAGCTAAAGATAAAAGTTAATAGTTTGCGTCCTTGAAATAGGAGACTAAGTACCTTAATAAGCGGGATGGATAAAGTTGGCATTCCTTTAATCTTATGTACAGGAAAGTACTAAAGTAAATACATATATAAGGTCATCCTGTGACTTTGCTACAATCGTATAACCTCAATAGATTGATATGAGGAATTGACGACCTCTTCTTGTTTTCACCTTAGTGGTCATCTAACAATAATCAATTATAAGTAACGGGTTTTATACGCATTACGCAAAAGTGATGTGCAGCGTAAGCCTCGTGAATCTTACATTATTTTACAGAACAATACATGATAAGGAAGTATTAATATTTTTTTACCATTAATTGGACAGCTTCATTGCGTTGTATAAAATTGGAAAAAACTTTTTATAATACCAAATGGATAAATTAAACATGATTAGCTGATCTTACTGGCGCTACATTGTAAGAATATTATTTACATATAAAATATATACATTACTTATACATAAGTATAAATCAAACGGAGATTATATAGTTAAAGTCTAATTTACTGACATAGTATATTGAAATTAGCAGACAAAACCTCACACCTACGCCATTAGAGACAAATTGGAGTCACGGAATGTCGCTTAAATACGAACGTGTTACGTAAAATGTACTCTGATACATTCGAAGGTGATAATTATGCGCGCACTTAAAAAAACAAAGCACTATCTGAAATCATTTGTTACAATGCGAGATAATCAAAATACCGCATCTATTTCATTAGATTACTGAATCCATGATCGCCCGCCCACGCGCCCTCTTAACGATACAACGTAACGCTGTAACGGTTTGTATGGTTTCCGTGTAATAAAATTTTGTGTATAACAATTAAAAAAAGTAGATAGCCTATTTATTTCTCATTTTAGAACCTTTATTTTTCTAGTTAATGGCAATTAGGTTATCGTCTCGTCTCTTACTTGTTACACTATTTTTGTGCCCATATTGGTTCCGAATGATGACATTTAAACCTCAAATTCTTTAGTTACATTAATTACACCTGAACGTCGTGTTTATCGCTTTGTTTGTTGAAAACTAGGAAGAGTAAATTGTGCCGCTCGAATTTCTTAATGGCATATGGACGCAGAATTTAATTGTTGTTTTCGTTAAATGCTTAGGACGTATTTAAGTTGGTATAACATTTTTATTAGTGCCAAGCGCATTGGGAATTATGAAGTGATATATAAGATACTAAGGTGCGCCTTCACCTAGTGAGCTAAGCGTCACCACGGTTCTTGTTAATTTTACTCAATGTACTTTCACTTCGCCTATTCGTGTATGCTAGAAACAATCAATTCAAAGTCAAATATCTATGTAATTTTTAAAGTAATGTAAAAACTTCGGTGAGTTTATACGTATGTAGGTTCTACGCCTGCGCGCGACTGCCGTGACCTCGCTGGATTAAATCAAGTCAAATAAATCAACAATACCGTAAGGTTTTCGCGAGCTTTGGGCGCGGCTTGCGATCATCGCTTTACTTTTATTGCGGCCGCCATAGACGCTGACTACTGATAGCACCCAATAAATGTTTAACTAAGCGCCTATAGCCTGATGGTTAAGGCCACTGCGAAACATGCATAACATGGCTTCGTATCCACCATTGGACTATTGTCGGGAACCATTTTTGATAAAGTTTAAGCTAACTCATACCTCCAGATACCAAGTTCCATACAAATTCAACATTCAAAAGTGAAGCCACTTTTTTAATCTATCGTCTTTTATATTTAGTTGTATTTTTAACGTTAATATAATTTTGTAATGCATTTGTCAACATGCAATGGCGTCGCGTTGTTATTATTAAAATTAATTACTTGTGAAATGTGATATTCGTACCTCTATTTGAGGTTTTTTACGATTTCATAGTACAAACGGTCGTTTTGAATTACTAACACGGAGATTTTATATTCGTGTGACGGGAAAAGAATGACAGCTGGAGGACGAAGTCGCCAATTGGTGACTTAATGTGGCTTCACTTTTGTGTTCCGGATGGATGATGAAGCACATCTGGAGGTATGTAACATCTTTGACTAAACTGATTTGTCTTTTTGTTTGTCTGCTCAGCAGTTAGATGACCGTAATTGCACGATAAGTTTTACTTTAGAGAACGGCGTTATTCTCGGAACGAAATCGGCTACCATATGGGGTTTGGTAATGTATAATATAATAATAATTTAACAACCCCCCCTAAGAATTAAGAGGTGATAAATTGTCTAATGACCCAATAGATTTTTTCTTATTCATAGGACAGTTAACAAGAATGCAGGATGTGTTAGTACAGAACCCATTTGTTTATTGTTTGTTCTTAAATCTCGTATCAATTTAATTCAAAAAAACGACTGATTAAAACAATGTCTTCTTAATTATGACTTGTTTATTTACTATATGTTATTAATTCTCGTGACATAAGACGAGGTTCTTACAATCGTAAAAGTCTAGAATAAGGTTCCGTAGGCTACATATGACAGCTACTCTGGTCTGGCAGCAGTGGGTGGTATGGTTATAGCCTAATCATGCTGA
Organism: Papilio glaucus; assembly: GCA_000931545.1. Lineage (NCBI taxonomy): Eukaryota > Metazoa > Arthropoda > Insecta > Lepidoptera > Papilionidae > Papilio > Papilio glaucus. The sequence continues at coordinate 638,790 of JWHW01019064.1, read as the reverse complement.
AGCGACACTAAACGTCGGCCACGTAACACCACTTTGTTGTTAAAGTGAAATACGCTTCGAAGCGCTAAATAACATCTCCCCGACGTCAATTAATGTTCCTCTACTGTTTAATGTTGAGAAGTTTACGTGCTACTAGTTATTTCATGCGACTTTGATCGTGTTAGCTAATATAAATAACAATTTAGCTTGCACTAACACATTTTTTAAAGGGTTTTAACGTAAATAAGGTATAATATTAAAGCATGGGATTTGAAAATAAAAGACTATAAATATCACCGCTCTTTAACATATTTATTAGACCCCAAATGTGGGAATGAGCGTAATGTCAAAACGATTATTTTTTAATCTTTGATCTTAAGACAACAAGCGTAAAAGCTAGGTTGTGCAACGGCTTTATTTGGTTATACTTACACTCAGCCAAAAATAAAGATATATTAAGACATAGGATTTCATTCATATTCAAACTAACTGGGAAAAATACTAAATGTAGCAATACGCTAGCCTTGCTATAGCAACTGTCAAAACTTTGATCGCAGTTTCAATCAGATTCGGACTTATAAATACATATAGATAATTTTAAATATTAAACGTCAACTTCAGAACATTAAACTAAATATAGATTAAATACAACTAGTGAAACATTCCATCTTAAGATCCACAGATGATAAACAAATGAATGACAGAGTAAGCTAAACACTCGAGTGGAGGAGCAGTCAGCTTTGGGAGCCCTCCATGTTGGCAACACTGAGATCGTTTCTGTCGAATCAGCCTCTCGTGCGCCTTTCCCACACCGCCTAACTCCACGTACATTTTTAATGAACACTTCAATACACAAACAATGCGCCGCTAGCATGGAATGTTTCGCGATGACTCTGAACTTCCATATATCTCTAGACTTTCACGCCTCGAGGGTTAATTCCAAGTAAATTCGGTTTAATTAATTGCATTAATCTGTCTCATTAGTCGAATACATAAAGCGAATTTCGAGTTTTTGTTCGCTTGTTCCTCTTTGCAAGCAAGAGTGATGAAGCTTGTTTGTTTTTTGAATCGTATACACTAATATTTAATTCCAAGAATTTGATAACAATTTGGCAATGGCCATATGATTGCCAATTAACAATACTAAGAAACTTTTACGGTATGAAGTCATGTTTTTTTTTAATGGAAGAATGTGGCAAACGAGCAAGCTGCGTTGGTTTTCTAGCGATGCCCAATTTCAATCAAACTCTTGTAGTTTCTAATTTTCTCATTGAACAACATTTGCTAGAAGTGACAATGCGCCGCGCCTCATATTCCGGGTGGCGCGGCGTACGACGTCGGGCCTCGGCCATTATTATTTTCCGTTGACCAGTAACAATATACCACTTTCTCACATTGGATGACAAATTGCGAGTGAGTTAATACCGAGACACGTTTGTTCGTTTAAATCAAATGGCGCGAATCTCACAGCGGGCTGTACATCGTTGCTTATTACAAACTTTACCGTGCCCTCTCTGTAAACCATATTTTTTATATATATAAGATTTAAATTCGTTTGTATTGTGGTAAAATTGATTATTTAATTGACAAAGTTATATTTGCGATGATCTAGAACTTTATATTTATGGACATAGAGGTGAATTTGGGTAATCTATTAAACAGCATTATTAAGTAGTGTTAAATATACGCGTTCGACGGAGGATGTTATTGCTCAGTGTCTTCGCGAACTCGTAGGGATGGGGTCGCGAAGATTTACGAATGTGCATTATATTAATGTTTTTTTGCGTAATTTATTGACTTTATTTTATAAAATTTTAAAGACGATCGTTACAATATTATTTTTTATTATTATTGTTAATAAACACTCCAGTTATTAGTATTTTGTATTTATTGATACAAAGTTTCTACAGACATGACATGACAAACTAATACGGCTAAAACAAGAACACGTTCCTCAAAATGCTGCTAAAACAAATCAAAAACTTGACTATCCAGACCGGACCGCTGAAAAAGTTAAATTTAATAAATAGTCGATATACAGGGTATAAATAGATAAGTCCTATTTTTTGAAATTACGGCATTTCGAAAAATATAATGACTTCTATCGATACTTGCATTAAATAGGAATAATGGTTCAAACAAAAGTTAGAAAAGGTCCAATAAATTTTTAAGGTTTAGAGTAACACAAACTTGTGATTGTCATTAAATCATCACTGTCAACAATCACGTAACCGTGTACATAAATTATTAAAAAATAACAGAACGTAAAATGTGACATTATTAACATCGATATTTTAATTGATATCGACATATTCCATCCCTGGTGCGCGGTCGCACAGGGTGTTCCGCAACAAATGCGCTCGCACCGGTACCGCCGAGCGCAGCTTTAATAGTTTTACTAATGTAACAAATAGACCGGCTCTCGCACTTGCCGTGACCCCAGCGCCACCTGCTGACGGACTTAGGTGTTGCTTGTTGCGATTATACTATCGTCTGCTAGGAGAAATTATCTTCTACACCACACTTTGAGAGTTGTTTTTATTTGTTCTTATTCCAGCAGTTATTGGAGTCAATGACATCCAGTTATTGAAATGCGTCGTTTCTCGCTTGCAGAAAGTGTACGTGAACTTTTAAGTAGCTGTACACTCTTTTAGACCATAAGCCATCAACCAGACAGTGTTTGTTGCGAACTGAAGAAAACATAGCTGACGTGTTACGGCAGCTGTGTTTTCTGTTTCTAGCCAGTATCGAAGACGACCTAGAAACGACGATTCGGCGCGATCCGCTGAAACTGGGCATCGCTAGAAAACCAACGCGGCTTATATCTTAGAGACTGAGTCGGTCTCACCAGCGTTTCATTGGCCGCAGCGATTATACGATTTGATAGCTCGATTATTTTCTTTGGTGCTACGCGAATTCCTTAAATTTCGTTAATAAACTTTGAACGAACTCAAGGTCAACAACGAACAACACCGCACATATTGAACTTAGGCATTAAAAATTGATGCGAACACTTAAGAATTGCCAGCAGACCTACGCTGTGGCAGCTATTTTTATGATGGCAAAAATGTAGTTCCAATAAAGCCTAAATCATTTTGATATCTTATACCGTTATTGTTTTATTACAGTTTATTTTCATTTATCCTTCCTACATGGTTACCCTATAGTTCATATGACCTGAAGGAGGTTAGAAAACTAGTGATATTTAGTGAGATTCAATGTAAGTGTCTTATTTTATAACAATTGGTTTAGGTTGACATAAGAAAAAGCTGACGACATACTCTATAAAATTTGCAATAACCTCCTAGAAAATCCAATAAGGAAATTAAAATACCGCTTGAGACGACGGAAGACTGATTTCAATGGGTCCAAACAAAACCTCAGCAAAATACACATACACATAAATCACACTCGTCTGACTGGATCGCATTCATATGAAATATCGTACGATACATAAAAAGCAGAAGCACTAAAGAGTATTATCCAAATATAACAGGGAAACGAGTAAAGCCAAGCGAGCAGGTCAGTTAATATTAATAGCTGCTATAAATCGCGCGCTATATAGCATATAAGCTCTAATTAGTTTTACGACTAGGTGACATCACTACGCGTCCCCAACGCTAGCTGCTATAAAATATTAATTCGATTCGCGTGTTATTTCTAAATAGGTTTTAAAACGTTTTTAATTATCTACGTCGTAAAATTGAGCTGCTTTTTATGGAATCTGGACGTCTTGCATTCAATTTTGTTGTCTAATCTAGATACATGTGTCAAGTTTAGAGTTATTATTTGTTCATAAAAACATTTAGAGGTTATCAAAATGAGTTGCAAATGCGTTGCGACCGGCTAAGCTTTAAATAGCCTGAGACTAGGTAGATGAAGAACCGCCCCACTCACTGGGTAAAAAAGGGTTGACAAAATATGATATTTTTATGGTACGACGTAAACAAATTATCGGTTGATGTGACCATCTCTATCCATAGACATCAGACAGAAGAGGGATCAGGAATCTTAGGAGATATAAATGAAATAAAAAAGAATTTAATGACCTGATTTTTTTTCTATTACTTTTAATTGTTGTTCACAAAGAGTGCAGTTTAAAAACGAGCGTATGTCTAAATATGAAAATTTACGAGACAAAAATTACTCATTAGATTCGACGTTTATAGATTCCTCATTAGAAACCATAAAACAAAATATATTTCTTGGTCCTTTTTATTAAAATAGTCAATAAATTAAAACCTGAACACAATAACAATAGTCTAGAGCTAATAATAGTAGTGATTTACATAGTATTCATGCCTCGGTATTCTCAAATAGAATCAATCTTGTATAGATTGTTGGTTATTAATCCTTTTTGGTGTAATTGATTAATTTGGACGCGAAACGAACCGATCAAAATTTTGTTGTCAAGTTTAGACTGTCATTGCCATTAGCATAGTCAAAGATGTTACGTACCTGCAGATGGGACAACCGGGACCAAAAAGAAGCCTTAAGTCGCCGATGGTCGACTTCGTAAAATCCAGCTCAGTTATTCGTTTCTCGCCACACGAATGCCAAGTCTCCGTGTTTATAATTTAAAAAAATGACGGTTTGTGCTATGAAATCGTATTAAAGCTATATAACTCAAAGGAAAATAAGTGTACGAACATCACATTTCATAAGTAATTAATAAATTGTATGATGTATCTGAATATTTTATACACAACTAAATATAAACTTTTTACAATAACAATGCGACGCTATAACATGTTATTAGTGTTGTCAACTACATTACAACATTATATTAATCCTAAAAATACAACGAAATATAAGACGGTAGATTAAAAAAGTAACTTCCCTTTTCAATATTTAATTTGCATGGAACGCGGTATCTGGATGTATATAAATCTATGAGCATAGTTATTAATTCTCTTCTGTGGATGGACCAATAGGTCTTTTAAATGAAAATAGGTTTTTAGGAAAATTCTCCAGCACTTACGTTTTCCGTGATCAAATGAATCAATACAATTATTTAATAATTATATCATTGAATTAATTGAATATTATTGAATTAATTAATGAATAATATTAAATATAATCACTTTAATCAATATCATAAAATGTCAGATGGCGACATAATACTTGAGTTTAAAGCAATACATAGATAATTTTTTAACTATTTAATTAGTAAATGTATCGGATGGTAATACACTATTATATTCTGTAGCAGTGTAAGACAGATAAAAAGAAAATAACCACATAACTTAGCAAGCAATTAATCCAAAACACTAATAAAACTAACTGTATGACAAAGCGGGAGGGAATACGAAACGAATGACACTTCATGACATACATTCCTACAAACATAAGTATATACGTACAAACATACATATCCGCGAAATCATTACTCTTTGGCTAGTCGGGCAAAAAACATAGTGTTGTATTAGTAACAAGCACCGGTAACAACATACTTTGCTTTGTCTAATGTGGCAGGAGAGGTGTAGAGCCAGCGGGACATGTATGTACGGACCGTTTATATACGAAGTTATATTACAGCAAATATTACGCCGACGTCGTCCATAAACAAGACAGCGTTATAAACGTCCATCATTTTATATCACGGAGCATTTGATAAGACCCCTCTGATTTACGCCCGCTTTACGGACCCACAGAGCCTTAATGGCCTGTAAATAAGTAACATATTGATACATATCTGATACAACACGGTACGACACAACAGGAAGCGATACAATGTGGCCATAAGACCGGCGGTTGGCCGGACAATCCTATAATCTTGGATTAAATATTTTAATTATAATTAAATGAGGAATTAGGGAAGGAAAGAGGAAGAATACCACTTTCTCTATCATCCCTTAATTCATAATTTTCAGAACAAGAATATACAAAAGTGAAGCAACCACAGTCACTCATTCATTAGACGAAACACAGAAGCATCAAATACCTTTACTTTACACTCGTCTTCTGTGAGGTCAAGGTACGTCTCAGCCGTGAGGTCGTCTACCACTCTACCCGGTTCTGCCACTGGTGTGGCTGCAATTTTATTAAGATGAGTCCTTTAGACTGTCCATGACATCGCTAGTTCATTTGAAACCTTTTCCTTAAATACTTCAAAGCGTGGCAACACTAAAATTATCTCGACGTGGGGAAGCAACGGTGAACGGACATGTGTTCAGACGACACACGTTAAATATAAGTTTTATGTTTATGTAATAGTTTATGTAAGGATAATATTTACAAGCGAAATGTATTTCAAAGTTCTTGCGGCTTACACTGGAGAACGGCCGGCCCGATCACATTCTCCTTTGGTTTTATGATTCAACTTTACAATGTTATAATGTCAATATACAAAATAAATATCATTCATTCATTCGTTCCTTTACATGCATCATTGATGTTGAGACATTTTTACCGTCTCTTTTATCAAATTTTAAAAGTTAGTACGGAATACAATATCTTTAATTTCATTTGTTTTCTCTTGTAGTCATTTTGAATGTTTTTGTTATATACCAATAGCAACTAATTAGCTTTGCAGATGTCTACGTGTATCGGGTGAACTGTTGTTTGCCACCTTCTGCTATAATAAGTGTCAAATGTCCTGTCACAATTGACACTTATTTGACATTCAATTCTGTCTACGCTGGGGTCCTACACACGCTAAAGTATGTTTATTTGATAAATGCCGTAAACAAGGTCTCTGAACCGTGTGAGGCAGAAGATGGGAACTTGCTTCATAAGTTATGATTAACCCTAACGCCTGCGACAGTACGTTGGCAAGTTGACTAATAGTTTTAATTAATTCTAACATTACTACGAGGTGTACGCCGGGCTCGAAACATACGTGTTAAGTTAATATATTAAAGGCATCTTGTATGGCTTCAGAAAGGTGTCGAGTGTCGTAATAAAAGGTTCCATTGCACCGTGAGGTTTAGAAACTTTTTGAGGCTGAAAGTTTTTTTTATTGTTGAAAAAAGAAATCGTTTGTTTCGTCACAGGAATGCGAGTTTTGCAATTATTTTAGCAAAGTCTTTTCACACACAATCAAATACAAAATTATTAACATAAAACTCACTACTTCCTTGTCCTTCTGTCTTTCACCTTATTAAATCCGACGTCTTCTGAATGTAAAGGCTGGCAACCATTCTCATTGATGCGTATAAAATCAGCATATAAAGTCAAGTGAGGCGCATGCTCTTTTGCCGCCATCTAGCGTAAAAAATTTCCACAAAAAAATTTTTGAGCGCCATCTCTTGGCCCATGGATATATCCTTGACAACAATAGATAATCTTCCTAGAACCTACAACTTCTGTGATAAAACGCAAAAAGAAATATTGTAGAAACTATGGACTCTTGACTAATTAAGGTAAGTAGTGACAGGCAATTAATGTCGGTACTGATTATCGAGTCTTTCTTAGTTGGATCACCGTCTTGTGTAGGCAAATATTATATTATTATTATATTTTTTTAATAAATCCTTAATATTAAAAACAAAGGGTTACATTTCATAGCAGCAATTTCTCTATCGGGCAATCTCATTAGGTATACGCGACGAACCAAACTTTTCAACATCACCATAGGAACATTGTAAATTGTATGCATTTATAGACCCACGAGCGCCTTGGGTGGCTTCAATTCTACCATTGTATCTTTGTCTCTAAATTGGAACTTATTACGTCTTATATATAAAGTCATAAGGTTAAAAATTGCGTGACCAGGACTTATGGGAGGTGTGTGGTTATTCTGGCGGGTCGGAGTTAGTTTCAGAGAGCATTATGGGGATTGTAAATCTATCGGTCGGCTGATGACGGGTCAAGGATGTGTCACCGTAGGTCTGGTGGTCGTCCGATAAACTGTGTGATAAAACTGTAAGGTTGCGTAAGGCACTTGTTACGGTACTTTGGACCGAGGGAATGGCCTATGACCTCAACTATTTTATAGTAAAGTAGAATGAACCTTGCCAATTTGAGAATTCCCATGTGATGTAATTTTGTGGGTGATAAACTGAATTATTATTTCACCTCTACCCAGGTATTATTACTATTGAGTTTGGAGAATAATTTGTTCATATTTATGGTTGTTTAATAAAAAAATCATTTAATGATTTGGACAACACAATAGTTTTTACACCCCAAATTTTCAATCATCCGAATGATTCTGGGAGCCACATATGTTACTTTATCAATTTATGTACAGTTTTCCATGCGGTCAATTTATGTATTATATAGACAATAGATTAAGGTATACAAGTAGTATATAAGTGCGTCTACAGTATTCGTTATATATAAAATTCTATAAATACTCCATCAAAGCCATGGGAATATGAATCCGATGCACGTGTGAAGTAATTTATCGCGGGCGGCTTGACCTCCGCACCTGAGCGCGCCCACGCACCCTCAAAGACAGAATCAATTCTTATATGGACCGTCAAAACATTGAACAACATATTTTATTTATATATCAAGGTATGTTTGTCAATTTGTTTGCGAGAAAAGTGAAAAAAAAATGTATATTCTATAAAAAAAGTTAAATGAAAAACTCAAGAAAGTAGATGAAAACCGACATGTTTTGTTCATTACAATTATTGGTGAGTTATTTGTAATATGGAATTAAGTGTCAAATAAACAATTGAGAAATTCCAGTACAGTAAAAGAGAAGTAGGGTTTTTACAATAGAAGAAGGCAAGCCAGCGAGCATGTGCGGGTGCAACAGTTCGCTAGCTGCACATTCGCGGCGCATTCCTCAGATCTGGACGCACCCTTATATACAATGAATCTGTGAGTGAACGGCTCGACCGATTTCGGTAATTCTTTCTTTGTTGTGTTTGTTTTTGCAAGGAGGAGGTAAGGTAATAAAAA
>JWHW01019064.1:604833-616736 GCA_000931545.1 Papilio glaucus | reverse complement strand
CTTGAGAGCTCGAATGCCAGCCGTTAGTGTTTTAACAATAAGTTTCCTATTTTAGTTGTTTAAACATTTAACTGAATGTAGTGGGATTACATAAAAAATAGTTAAATGCATATTATCACGCTTAGAACTTATTTCCTTCCGAAATGAAATATTTGTAGTTTTAAGTTCTTTATGGCTTATTTAATTTAATTCAAAAAGTTAAAATAAAATACCTATTGCATAATGCGTATGAAAAAGGGCACAGAAACAAAAGCAATCGAAAAAGGTTAGAGAGAGAGAGCGCAGAGATAAAGCGAAAAAATGAAAACATTTTAAAGATGTAAACATCGCCGTAGTCTTCTTGATGGATGTAGGGACTACCAATATTGGTTGTATTGCTTTACTTCAACGACTGCTCCGATGACTTTTTCTTGTCGGTCCCATACGCATATTCATTTGAATGTCCTAGTAGGTAGGATGTGTAATCCTATCACACAAATGTAGAGAAATTTCTAATGTTAGTAATCGAGTCGAAAGCCGATGAGTACGGTAATATTTTATTATATAGCCGTTTTTGAGATTGTGATCTTAGCGTACCTTTTACGGCGCGTCGGTTTGTCTGTCCGCCGCATCTGGCGCGGGAGGGCGCGGGAGGGCGCGGGAGGGCGCTAAAGGTGCTGATTACGATTGCCGAGCCGCTTCAGGATATTGATTCTGCGCACAGATAGTCGTCATTGTCCCTGACGACTATCAAGGAGTTATGCTTGCTTGCTATTTGATAAGTGTTATGTGTGAGACCATGTGTATGTATTTCGAATTTATAAATGAGTGAATTAATAAAAAAAACAAACTGTCTGTATAGAAAAAAAAACCTATGATTTTTTTAAAATAATCAATGTCGATACTCAGGAACAAACTGGATGTCTATCTCATGTTGAGGGACAAGCTTACTTGGTTAAGTCTACAGACTGCCAATTATGAGGTCGTGGGTTAGAATCCGTGATTCGACTATTGTCGTGAACCATGTCCTAAGCTTAGTTGAACTGGTTAAAAGTAAATATTAGTAAATTATTTCAAAAATCTATTATTATTTTAATAAAAAAAAGAGTTAGTGCTTCGCTGCTACTCATGTTTACAGAACGTAACTACCGCTTCCCGTGAAAAAAAAAACAAACACAGGAGTTACAAAATCATTTAAAGAGAAGTGTCTGTCCACCCACCTGTCTGTCTGAGCACATGTGGGATCGAGACAAATTATGTATGTATTATGTAGATTTACTTTATGTATGTTTGTAAAATTAATATTTATTGTAATTGAACTTTTATACAAACGGTCAAGTTTCACCTTTAGTTAAATTTGCACCAATACGTTTAGCGTGTAGGTCCCACATCGGTGCGTCCCCAGGCTTACCGTTGTTATATACAAGCTCAAACAATTAATTTAATTGATGCGCACTAAAAGGTCCGCACATGCAATCAATTGACATGCGAACAATTCACACTTTGCTTAGAAAGTCCGTAACCCAAAGGTTACATACACACAATCGCATGCGATCGCGTGACGAAGCGATCTCCGATACATCGATACATCGATTACGCGCTATCGATTATTGTCGGCCAGAGTGGGTTACGGGAACGAGAATCGATATAATACCGATCCGTGGAGGCCGATAAACGCCTCCAATTTGGAACAATTATAGATTATAATGAATTAATGGTGCTCAGAGTAAATATAGTTTTTTTTTTTTTTACTTTTGCTCGGTCGTTTGTCAAATGTATTTCACGGCGCTTTATCTATTTTTATTGCCGGTAATTTAAACATTTCTACGGTGACGAATCGATTCCGTGTAACAGTTCGAATTCGATCCTAATAGAACCGAATAAATATTTAATTATTATTCTTTATGGTGAATCGTAACGCAATACATCGTATCGATTCTTTAATCATTTTAATCGATGTAAATTCGACGCTTTCACGTTATCGATGTTTTGTATTTGGGTTTGTAAATCGATTGCAGATCGAGAGTTACCGTTTAAACGAGCGATATCGAACTATAAACATTAGTTTAACGAACGTTTTTATTTGTTGAACTTTCAGTTCATCGTGATTGTAAAAGTAATAGATTGTATCGATTACAGTTTCGATTAAAATATAGGCTAGTTCTATGGAACGCGGCGGAGCGTGTGAATTAGTTTTGAATTTTTTTTTTTTTAGATGAGCACGCATCGACGCGGGCTAATGTACAGCTAATCTTGTTTAATCATAGACATTACGAGTATATTATTAGTGGCCAGTGTGTGATGGGATTAGCCGCGTCACTTATATTATCGATATTTTATAATAGTGATGCATTTTAAACGAGGTTGACACACGCGTCGACGTTTTGAAATCAATTCGATGTGATTATGTGAAATTCGATCGTACTCGGTCAGGGATTTTATATGTCCAATGTATAATCGGTCCATTTATAATCGGTTTTGCTTTTATGATTTAAAAAGAAAACTCTTCCATGTTCGTTTTTCATATACTATGAATTTAAATTTATTACATTCAATTTTTTTTAATGTTATTAGAACATCTAACGCGTCGTATCTGTAAGGCTGATCAGCGGAAAAAATTGCTAGATTGTCTGTCATAGCTGTCAATTGTCCGAAACATAGGTGTCAAATGTTCGCGAAAATGCTACTTGAGTTGTTTGAATTATTGTCAGTGCTGGATGATGTATTTTTTAAAATGCATCGTGTTTTTTAGGAATTATATTTAGATACGAATATCCTGATAATTTTTCTTACAAAAGAAGAAATTTGAAAAATAGGGAAAAAATAATCGGACTTGAGACATATGGATTCGAACCGGTGATTTATCGCCCCCGAAACCACCTGCCTGCTAAATTTCATGAAAATCGTTGGAGCCGTTTTCGAGATTCATATTATATTATTATATTCAGATTATATTAACAATAATTGCTCGTTTAAAGGTGGGAAATGTAATTGATTTGACATGACTTTTAACTTGAAAAGAGTGAAATACATAATAATTTGACAAACCTTTCAGAAACAAGGAGTTAGTATTTGTACTAAATTTAGAAGATATTACGGTGTCAGCATTAAACCACAATCTCACACATCGGTTTAAATATTACACTTTTAATTATGCTTTAAATATTCTTCAGCGAGCGTACTCCTTCCTTAAAGTCCGGCAACGCATCTGCAGTTCCTAGGATATTGCGGATGTTCCTGGACGGTGATCACTGAGTTTTAGGAGATCCTTTTGCAAAATTCTCTTATAAAAAAAATCTTAAGAGCTATATAACGCTTAATGACCATATTAAAAATGCAATGAGTTTGATTATCTTTAAGACTTCAACACGTTTAGTTTTAATCATTCATTCTACGACTCGGGATGTCCGTTGTACACGCGTTTAAAAATCATCGCAGTTCCGAACTGTGAATTTCAGTTTAAATTTTAGTAAAAGGCGAACAAATTTATTGGCCATTAAAAAAACGTTCCGTGATGTTAAGTTTATCTGTTGGACAGTAATTTAACGATCGAGCATCTTAATTTCATCGACAAATGTATCGATAAGAGCCATCAATCACCCGAAGTGTCGACGAACGATGAAGACATCACCAGTAATAACAGGCCGCCACGAGACGGATTTATTAGCTCAATAACGCTGTTAGAACTGTTATAACGCTAATGGCTTGATTAGTTGATAATTATAAACAGCAATAGCTCAATAATTCGCGCCATATTTCGAAAATGGAACGGTTTTTATGCGTCACGGAGAATGTTGAGGGCGGTCGCGGTTATTACAACCTGTAATTATGTTAGATTTACTTGTTACACATGCAGCGTTACTCGTAATTTATAATTAAGTTTGAAGCGCTGTTTCTCATCCTTAATTTAGTACATTACATTCGTACATTGATGCCGGTCCATGCGAATATAATTGGCCATCAACGACAATAAATAAGATCGACATTGCTTCCCCCAAATGAAATAACTTCTACACTTTTTATTTAACATATTTTTCATTTCTTTTCGTCTATGTCTCTGAATATATAGGTACCTTAACTCTAAAAATATTACTAGTAACTGTGTTCAGGTGTGACAAGTTGGGCCTCTGGTATTCTGTTGCATACCAGAGGCCCAACTTCAGTCCTCCTCCCTTTCTCATCCTTTCCTACTAAGATAGGATAGGAAGGGGAAGACTATTGGAGGGGCAGGGGACTATTGGACAGGAAAAGGAAACATCTTTTTTCTATCCATTCCATTGGCTTATTGCTGTCTTTTTTGGTTTGGGACACCTCGAAAAAGGGCTGTACTGTACATAATGACAAAACAAAATGTGTAGAGATGAATGAATGAATAGGCTGTTACGTGGGATCGTGGACAAGCGCTAGGTTATTCATTTAAAAAAAAATGTTAGGCTTAATATCTTAAGGTAATTGTTTTTCCTCACCTGCTTCTTATAATCTTGATTCTATTTTAATACGTAAATAAATAAGTTATTTTAAACACGGACACAAATGTTGGTTATCATTTAACACACTTTAGTATGAGTAATGTGTGTCGATTACAGTGATATTAGAGTCATGAATAACGGATAATTATAGGAACTTAGAATCGATAACATGCATTAAAATCGATGTATAATTATCGATTACTCGTACGGTTGTAACGAGTTATGTATTAATGGAGCGATTTTATTCATCGCGTGTTCTCCGTTAACGAGTTTTTGGTACGGTTTTATTGGAATATGCATGACCCACTCATAGAGGTTTCTCTATATACATTTAGGGGTGAATAAAACAATTTGACTAATATTTATTTTATTACGAGTAAAATTGGGAGTTCTTGTCAATATTCAAGGTGTTTTACGGTTGAACTACAAATAAGCAAGCGACTCGCTTGGTTTTTTTTTTATAAGAGATGGGGGCAAACGAGCGGCGTGAATACTGAGGTGATCAACGTCGCCCATGGACACCTGCAACACCAGAGGAACTGCAAATGCGTTGCCGGCCTTTAAGAAAAAGATAAGCTAGCTTCTTCAAGGACCCTAAGTCGTACTGGTTTGGAAATACCGCCGAGGACAAACCGTTCCACAGCGCGGCTGTGCGTGGCAGAAAATTTCGCGAGAGGTCTGTCGTGTCGTCCGATGACGAAACTCGGCGGCAGGAATCGTTCGAAACAGTTCTTCGGAACACTCCCCGTGGTAAATACGGTGGTTGGTGGTAAAAGACACTTCCTATCGGCGTTGTGTAGTTAATCACTTTCCTACAGGGGAGTAGATAAAAAAAAGTAGAGGAGGATGAAACTATGGCAATACGAAAGATGGGATGTACAAACAAATACTTCTTATTCAGGTCCTGCCGATTTATTGTTGGAACAGTAGTTGATGCCGACCGCTGCTGTTAAATGTATAGATACAAATATTCGAATCTAACTGTGGGTTTTCATTGCCGAAAATATTCACATAAAACATATTGTCATCTCTGTTTTTTCAGAGAGAAAGATAAAGAGAAAAACTATCGCGATCCGATTTTACGCCAGCGAAAACCCACAGTAAGCCTTTTGATTTACATACTTTATTTAGCAGATAGAGCATATTATAATCCTAATAAAGTTTCTATATAAATAAAAGGGGATAGCAGTCGAGATAAAATATTTGTTTCGAAGAAAAAATCACACCTGTTGGCTTTTGGATCTGTTTGGCTCTTGACATATGGTGATCGGGGTTACTGTATCAAATTAGGGACCTTAGAAGCTAGATGACAAATTTAAAGTCATGTCCCAGCAGCTTTTAGAGTGAGTGTCTTCCTCCTTATCTATTTACATCTGATAGAAGTGATGCGTTCGCGCGCAGCTGTTTATTAAGGTGCAGTTGCGAGCGTCTGATATACTGCGGCACTTTGTGTTTCCGCCTCGCTCGGCGCGCCATCGGCACGGACTCGGCGCGGGCTCGGCGCAAGCCTTAATAAGGAGCAAGCGTAATGAGCTCGCCTCACTTACTCCGATTAGCCGTTATCTGCGTTCGGATGCGCAATCAGGATCCGAACCTTGTGCAACTCATAACCGTTAAGCGAGTATTTTAATTGGCTTCATGTAGACTCCACCTAATATCAAGTATATTAGACATTTTGAGGGAAATTTTACATACAAATTTACATACTAAAATACATAGTCGGAAATAAAAAAATTGTAAAAGTATCATCGAAAATTGTTATTTGTATTCAAAATTAATTTCAAAGTTTCTTATATATTAAACTAGTTCCCCGCCCTGGCTTTGCACTGGTACCACCAATCCGGCTCGAAGGACCAAACTGTTAGATAGATTTCTTTATTCGACGTAAATTAAAATGTTTAAGTTCAACAGATTAATAAATGCGCGTGTACACCGGCGGCCCATCGCGAAGTGGTGTCCTCGTCTCCCGCACCCCCGCCCTCACGACCGCGCCCCGCAGCCCGCTGAGTCGCCCGCGCTCAGGACGTGCGAGGCGCGAACATATAGCAAAGAAAATACGCGTGACGTAAATGACAAAACATGTTGAAGTGTCACTAAACTAACTTACAACGCCATCTTGTAGAAACTTATAAATAGTTGTAACATTTAATTAAAATAAAATATTTTGAGATTCTTAATCAAGATACAAGATATCTAACTAAGGACTAAATTGCACATAGTGACTAACATCGTACACGTTATGTTATATTTAAAAGAAAAAAACATGTGTAAGCTAATAACTATTATAAATAGGGAACAGGTTGTTATCCAGGAGGATGCTGTGTACTTTTAACCGAATGTAGTTCTTCGCTTTTCCCATCGAAGTGTTCCCATCGCCTTCCATACCAAGATTTTTTGTCGACACTAACTCGACAGATGTGTTTGAAGCATTACCGGCTCAGCATTGACTTTAACAGCTACATATGTCAACGATATTTGCTCTGTGTTCAATCTATTTGTTTCGGATTGTATCCCTTAAAAAGATTATAAAGAAGGTTTTAAAACCTTGATTAGGATATAAAAATAATCTCAATCCGACAACATTAAGAACTGGGTTCTGAAAGGCTGACCACAGGAAAAATTAGCCCGTTGGCTGTCAAATGTCCAATCAAATGTTATCTGTGTTAACAGTGATGTTAGTTGAATAACAACTTGACAAACCTTTCAGAAACAGGCAACTTTATATTTTTAAAACTTAATTTATTTCCAAAATTATATAAAGAACAAAAGATCATATGTTTCAGAACTAAAAAGCCTACATTAATAACATGACAACAAGAATAATCATAAAATATCAATTTAAATGTCAAATAAGATAACCGCGCGTTTCGAATTCCACAGATACAATATGGCGTCAGATTAATTTTTTTGAGGCAAAAGTCTTCTGTCACTCGGCTCGTAAATTACCTTCGCGGGGTGATACTGATATTATTTTAATAATAAATGTGTTTTATTATTATATATTTCGAACAACGTGATTAATATTTCGAAATAAGATGAAAGTTCTATTCCAGCGTATCTTATAAAGTGCTGTACTGGTTCTCGTGGCTTAGCATTTATATGTCTATTTTAATTTAAAATGATCTTTGGTATGCAAGTTTGATTTATTGCGGACGGTTTCTGATTTATGGCATTAATCATTAGAATTAATCATTCGACTGGTTTTTTATTCAGATAGAAACTCAATAATTTTACACTAGCAGAAAAAAAAACAGACATTGAACGAATTATTATTGTTTTAATTTGTTTAATTACATTTATTTTAATTTGAATATTTTATATTTATTGTTAAATTTTACTTCTAATATTACATTTGACATATTTTAAAATTAGTATTATAATATGATTGTTAATTTAACCATATTTTATATTCGTTATTGACACTTCACTCGATTTTTTTAAGGTTACGAGTAATAAAAATCAAAATTAAACGCGTCCAAGAACAAAACGCTACATCAAGCAGATGGACAAAACCAAAAATGAGGTTGTATGTCGCAGCGACAGCGCGTAAGTTACGGGCGATATCTGGTGATCTGTGAAACACAAGGCGGCACCGCGGGCCGTCTGCCCCTTAACGGGCCAAAATTATTGTTATAGCCACCAAACTAATGTAATTATTTTACGTTTAAGAACAGCAGCTTCGTAGAGTCGACAGTTTTATTTAATTATATCTTATGATTAAACAAATTTCTTACTGTTCTGATTATATATATAATTGAGATCGTAGTAAAATAAAACCTAAATTATTTATGTAATGATTTAATAAATACACTATTTAATAAAATGATTTGAGTAAGACAAACTATTGTTTGATAACACTCGCTTATAGTTGTTAATTGGTAACAACATCTGCTGTACGAATGTGCCGGCTCGACCGGTGAAATACCACGTCGAGAAGTCTGCGTTTCGTCTGATGAGGAGTAGTCCTAGCTCTTTTCCTCTTCTAACGATCCATTTCTAATAAAAAAAGGATGGTAGGGGAAGTATATCGATAGAAATGGATATATTTTTCCTGTCTCCCTCCTCTTCTATCCAATTAAGGTAGGGAACTCAATTACTTCCAACGAATGCCTATGCGTTTATTTCTGATATAATGGAAATTATATGACATATACCATTTAATGAACGATTATGATGTAAAAGTAATGAAGAACAGATAAAATGTAAATCAATTAATATAATTGATTTTCTTAAATCATAAGCAATTCTAATTAAGAATAAGGTTGATTGGCGGAATTTAGTGACTTACTTGTTTTGTCCTCTATTATATTCTATATTCTTTCTTCTATATATATACTATATTCATTTTTAACAATGGTTCCTGTTTAAAGCATTGTAAAAATTAAAAGGATAAAATTTTTTTCTTAAATTTTTGAAAAGATCTAAATGGTAAAAATATTATCTTTATTACAGTATTTGTTAATGTAAACATTGTCACTTGCTATAAGTGAAATAAATTTATGACATAATTTACTCTTTACTTACTGTCCTTGCAAAAATTCGCAATTGAATATTAACGTCATCAAAATTGATAGCGAAATTATTTTAATTAAATAAAAAAATAACATTACAGAGTATACTCTATTCCATTAAAATAACAATACATTTCGTAACCTTACTTAACAAAGCTGCGTGACAATTGCAAATAAAAAGATAACATATTTTTTTTTTAATAAAAATTTATCGTAAGTCTCGACGGCCAGTGTTTGTTGAATCCGTTTACATTTACAAAACCAAAGACAATGTAAACGACATTCGATATATTCTATTAGCATATACAGTTGTCCAGCCACTAGAGTTGGGTATTTGCTTAATTTATGCCACCGCCACGCCCGGGCGTCCCGTGGGAGCTCTGCGGGGCTCTCCCGCAGATTTATAGGGACGAACGAGTGGCGGGTTTTATTGTCTCTGGCTGATAATGTCGCCATTAAAATATATTATTATTTATTAATAGATCAGAGAGGAGACGCTAGCTATGCGCTTCGAATTTTTGTAACCGGAGTACCGATGTTATGGATTTACGTAACGTAATAATTTCCAGCGTGAGTTGTTTTTAATTAACTATTTCGTATACTGATGTGTATTGATACGGCGATATAAATTATATTTCAAGTGTTTTTATTTGTTTTATTAGAAAGCTGAGCTTTTATTTTATTGTTTACGAAACATCAGTTCCGTAGAGGTTAATATGAGAATACGAAATGCATGATTAATGTTGAGAAGTTATTTCCGTATTGCTTGCGGTGCAGGGAATATGTGGATTATGAGAATAAGGAGGTTGGACTATGGGGATAAGGCGTTCTGCCTTATCCCTCTAGTCCGTCTACTCCGTCCGTCTACTACATCTACTTTGCTGCGGTCCTTTCCGAGCAAGTTTCATTGTCAGGGCATAAATTCTGCTCAAATAAAAAAAAACTCTGACAAGTAATGGTGGCTCAGTGGTTAATGCCTCGATGTACTGTAGGTCCTGAGTTCGAACCTAGGCAGGGGCTTTACTTTGTGTAATTTATTTCATCACCACTGCTACAAACACAGTAAAGGAAAATATCGTGAGGAAACCGCCATCTTAAAAACCACCAAATTCAAACACATGTGTCATACGCTAACCCTCTAATTTCCTCCCACGCACAGCTGCGCTGTGGAACGGTCTGTCCTCGGCGGTATTTCCAAACCAGTACAACTTAGGGTCCTTCAAGAAGCGAGCATATCTCTTTCTATAAAGCCGGCAACGCATTTGCAGTTCCCCTGGTGTTGCAGGTGTCCATGGGCATGGTTGAGCACCTCGGTGTTCCCGCCGCTCGTTTGCCCCATTCTCTTATAAAAAAAAATACAATGTAAAACCGGAATAAAATATTTGTGATTTTTAAAACACACATATTATTACACATATATTACATTATAATCAGTCCTAGGATACTCAATAAAACAGCTACATTGTCACACCATCCAAAATAATTCAAAATAAATTTATTCTTTTATCAGCCCGTGTTTGAGCACACCTAGATCACAAAAGTGACAAATTTCAACACAACAGTCACTATACGTAAGCACGTTGTTATTCCGACGTATATTTCGCTGATCCGTCGCCGAGCGGTTGCCTTCAGGACAGTAAAAATTCCGTTTATCCTAATTGACGACCCGCTCACCTTTCACACGGATATAAAGCTTCTAGAAGTTTTAGCTTCTAGAACTTTGTGGCATACGGAGAAGAAGCAAAAAAGGTTACATTTTACGTTGATATTATACTATGATAGATGTACGAGAGCTATCATCGTTGTGACTAAGTTGTTAGAAGTTTCAAGAAGAAGAAGTCACTTCAAGAAGCCTCGTACTCCTTTTTTAAAGGAGTTGAGGCTTCTTGAAATGACTTGAGGTTGAGTCCCCTGGTGTTGCGGAAGTTCATGAGCGTCGGAGATCATTTATTTATAAGGTGACCCCTGCTCGTTTACCCCCTTACGATATAAAAAAATATAAAAATGATATTATTTACAAGAGCTATAGGTAAGTTGCTGGTTTGGTTATTACTAAATCAGGAGACGCGTCCACGACTCTGTTTCTTATGGCGATGTGTTAAGGTCGTCTTCACAATCAGGATAGGCCCATATTTCTAATTTCAAACTTGGCCTTATAAAAGTTAATTTCTACATTTTTAAAATTAAATTCGAATCCTGGCACATCAAATTCAAATTCGGACTTATTTAATTGATATGGAAACGTCAGAATTTTATTTTTAAAAGTCCTAAATTGTAGTTTTAAACATGTCACATCTAGTAGTAGCGCATAGCTAGCCGCGTGGTGGGGGTCGCATGTGAAATGCCGCGCTCGTGACGCGCTCTCCGTCACTCCAGTATCAACCGTATGCTCGACAGCCGTAGTTAACAGTGATCTTAAGCGATCACTGTTAACTACGGCTGTCGAGCATACGATGTATATTTAGTGCTAATTGGCTAAATCGCTGACGAGCGAGGACATCTTGATGGTTCGATTCTGTTTGTTTATTTACATGAAATTAAAACGCAAATTTAATATACTAAAAGGCTTACATGGTCTTAAGATATATGGTTTTTTAGCAATGAACTCTTGATTTGTATATGTTGTCATCACAACATATATTGTTGTTAGAGATAACAATGTCAGTAACATTGCATTATAACAATTTTTGTTGGTAAACTAAACCTACTATTAAAATTATGTACAAGATTATTAATGTTGTCAGATAATTAGGGTAAAGATAAGCTTATTATTATCGCAGAACACTCAGTCGCTATGAGTCCAACTAAATTAGTCTTCTATGAACATTTATAACGCCAGAGAACGTACCACCGGGTACGAGCCACATTTACGTTACTGACTACTAGCTCTCCAGACAATACTACTAGAACGTACTCATACGCCGTGACCCATTTTACAATATTT
>JWHW01019064.1:580641-591005 GCA_000931545.1 Papilio glaucus | reverse complement strand
TCGTGTCGCTCGGGTCAAGGCTCGCCGTTCACATGCGACTGCATTACCTACAAACGCAATAGCTACTAAACACAACGCTACGATTCTTGTATCACAGACGTTCGCTTGTGAAAATCTATAATTTTCATTTAAAATGCGTCTCGGAGCTAGAAGTGTCATCGAGAGTTAAGAATCCTTTTACTTGCACTAGAGATTTTAAAGGTTATCGCCGATTTGTGGCCGCGTCTGTATGAATGAGACTGTATGGATTATGGCTGAGATTTTTTTGCGTTTTAAAATCTAAACCTACAAAAAAAAGTGTCTCATCATTATTTAGAATGTCTTAGCATTGTGTAACCGAGGTTTAAATGTATAAAAAACTTTTTTTTTTCGAAAACACGAAAGAGACAAATTAGTGTAACCTTTATGTAAATAAGAAAACAAACCTAATACAAATGTTATTTTGTATGTAAATGTAATACATTTACATACAAAATAACTAGATACTAAATTAATTCGATGGAAATTAACTCAACAACCAATAGCAAAACGTGGATTTTAATACAAAAGGCGGCATAATGTACAAATCAACCAGCATTAATTCCGACCTTATCAACATTCTAATGACATAGTATATGTCTCAGTGAATCACATAATTGTACGAAAGCCGTACCAACAATCTACCGACAATCCATTTGCTCATTACGTCGTTACGTATCGGAATTGATTAGGTACGATTTGCATATAGGAGGAATATTGAACAGATCGAGGCGTGCAAAGAAACGCCCAGAGTGAAGCCTCTGAGATGTACATTAATAATGCTGACATCGGGAGCTGATAATGGAGGCAAAGGTCACACGTGTTCGCTTCTTCTCTTTTATTTCAGAATCTATTTGTAACTAAAAAAAAAAATTAATACGATGAGGAAGCAAACAACAAACTGTTGAATAGAGAAGAGGTTTCGAAGGAGATAGGACTGTAGCACCTCGTTAACCGAATGGGAAAGTAGAATGACGCCAGCATTCTGTGAGGTCGGTACTATATTGGTGTTGTCCGAGCTGGCTCATTCATGTAACAGCTCGTGCGGCTGCGCAGTTTATATTGGTAGTAAATTACATCGGAACAACTTCGGGGTAAAACACTTTATTCACTATACGAAACCAGATATGAATATTTGTAATATAGTCGATGTGCTGGTACTCGTTGGTGGTGAAATTAGACAATAGTGTTCGTCACAACTAGATGGCTGTACGTTCAACATCGAAGGACAAGCGATACAAATTAAATGGTGCACAAGCGTGAGTCCTCGTGACAAGAATATAGTCGAATTCGATGATTGAGCTACTGCTTGAAAAATGATTTACGCTTTAATAGCTACGTCATACTGTCACATTTGACGACACACTTCACAACAGACGAAACAGTAGATCTACAGTGCAAATCTTGATCATTCGCAAATTTTCGAAAATTTATACGATATTTAACACGTTCGCCATGATCTGTTTCATGGATTACAGTAAAATGTCCTCTAATTATTGGCCCAGCTAACTTATTTGCACGTATGTGTTCGTGCATCAATGTTTAGCTCGTCTTGCGCTTTACCATCGTATATTATTGTACTACAAATATTTTAAGAATACTTTTCCTGCAAGAGCCGAGCCATTTAGAGTATTAAGTTATTTTAGGGGAAAGATTTATATGATTCACTTGAAACACCCTAAACAAATCACGTGATTAGTTCTAATTTCAACCAAGCATAGGTTTCTGGTGTTGCACGAGTTATCACAGCCTCACAGACGATCGTTGCAAGACAGTAGTATTTACACTTCTGTGTTATGCTTGATGAGTGAGGAAGTAGAGACTATATAGGTATACTATTGCTATGAGGGTCTTTTTCTTGCACAAAGGTTAACCAAAACCTATGCAGATATAGGCTTTAATAGGCGGAATTTAATGTGTGGTTACGTTGATCACTTGGCATCTAGATTGGCTAGCTTTTGTCCTTTCATCAGAAATATATTCTGCTCCTTCACTTCATATTGAAGCTTATTGAGTAATAACTGTATTATTTTAGATTCAATTTTAACTCGAGTTACTTACTGTTTATTCGTTAGTTAACTTTCATAGTCTGAGAACTGAGAACATAAATACTCCAACGCTGTTAGGTTGTATTCCTGGATTACGATCCATCTGTATGGATCAACTCTCAGTCGGAGGTCGTCTTAAAGTACGCTTTGATGAGGTTGCTAATTACGAAATCTTGTTTATCCACCACATAGTCTTCTTATTATACTTTTCAGTATTTCAACGCAGCAAATGAGTTGTTATTAGTACTATCTAAGTGATTTAAAGTTATCCTACTGGTACTGGCATACTTAGATTTTTTTATAGTATTTAAGGTGTAATCTATGATCCAAATGGCGTTTTAACTTGAATTGGATATTTGATTATTTATTATATTATTGTATTATTAAGTACATAGAAATCATATCTTTTCACTTTTAACATTTAACTTTTAATTTTCAACAATAAACATTTAGATGTATAAATCTATGTTATAAATATATCTTCATTTTTTGTATATCTGTTCGTTGTATATTTCGTTCATTATTTATATCAGCATATATATTTCAAGAGAGTACGGTCGAGACTGTTACTTGTTTTATTCTGTTTCGTTTTATCCCTTCTTTTAAATTAAATTCTAAAACCATTTAATTAAATTTTTGGTAGCACTTAGGGATCATGGATTTTTTAAAAGAATTCCATAGTGCGTGCTAGATTGCTGAGCGTGATAAATAAGCGTAGAATCCGAAATTAAAAGATGCGAAGTGGGATAAAATTAGTAACAGTGGACATATCAACGATATTTGGGAGAGAAATTTGTTGGGATCGAGACTGCAAAAAAAAGGAGTTGAGACCCAGCATAGATATGACCTTCCTAACATTAAAACTCTAATTCAGCGGGGAAATAACACGAAAAGACGTTACGAGATGGTACAAGAAGTCCCATAAATATATCCCAATAATGTTTGCACACTTTTCCTTGACAGTAGAAGTAACCTTTGCGGATGTATCTATCAAAAGTCTCACATGAAGGTCGAAGACATTTTCGATCAATTAAGCAATTCTAAGATTTTATATGGGGGTTTTCAGGAGTATAGGGGTGGGTATATGAGTAAACAAAATGAAACTATCTAGGGATCGAGTGCATGATTATTTTATTTTGTACGTCTCCGTGGAATGCATTTTTTTTACAAAACATTTTGTAAACACAATTAAAAAACACGCTACTTACATTTAATTATATACAAACGTAGGTCAGGTTAATTATTATATTTGAGTATGTGTGATCGAGATTAAATTTCACTATATTGAGTACATAAGAGAGAAAAACTAATGTTGTTACTTTGAGCAAATCCATAGGAATGTAATAAAATAAATCGAGTATATATCTCATATAAATACATTTATATAAAGATTTTAGTAACACAAAAATATATAAATCGGGCGCCATCAGCTTAGAGTAAAGTTTTATTATGCGCCCGAACATAATACACATTTTGAAATCCACAAACGGCACGACAAAACAAAGAAAAAATTCTACTAAATTCAAATAAATTATATTCGAAACTATACAAAAATATATTTATCAATTTCTGAAGCAAACGATCGTCGCGACACCCGGCGGTCTCCATTATAAACCAACTATTAACCTATCGCTTACATGTTACACAATAATTTAATATTTACAATCGATTTGTACATAAACCTTCAACCGGGGCTCTATCGACAACATTAAACGCTACTTAACTTACGTATTTGGGATAGACTCTTTAATCAATCGATAACAAACAAACTTCGCCCAAAAAGTCACTCTTTTACTTATTTTTAAAATCACAATCCGATTTACTGGCCTTTCTTAATAACAATATAATATACAGTTCATCGTAACGAACTTTATTAATGTACATTTGATGAGACGTCACACTTTGGTCGTCAAGTCTAGGGGGTGAAGTTTGATCCTTTTGATTTGAGTGTACGCCATGTCTTCTTCCTCGCTCACCGACCCGCCGGCGCTGGCCGAGTCACCGTCTTCATTATCGGGAGCTATTATTTCGCTGTCGTCGGACCTCCGCCTCGCTGAGCTGGACCTGCCGTCAGACTTGACGGAGAGATCCATGGGATTCTCTTGTAGCGGCGATTCAGAAGTTCTCCTTTCCGCTGGTGGTGTAGGAACAAATTCAGCTTCCGAGATAACATCCTCTTGGGGAGTGGGCTGGCTGGATCGCTGATGTTTTAGAATCTCATCTAAGAAGAAACGCTTCGATGAGTCAGCATTGTGATCGTCGATCCTCACATCGTTGTTGTTCTCGGCCGCCTGCCTCAGGGCGGCGTGGTCCAGCAAATGTCTTGAGTATATCGGATGGAAACCGTGCGGGAATAAAAGTGGATGGTTCGCAGCGAACGGGCTGAACGGCGGTGGAGGTAAGAAAGGCGAGTGGGGGAAATGGGGCAAGGTGATATTGGCTAAGGGTAGCGGGACGTATGTATCTCTAGGTGGCGTTAGCGGTCTGTCCGGTGGCCGGGATTGTGTGATCCGCGTCTTCTCGTCCAGTTTGGGAGAGGACCCGCTGCGGTGAGAGTCCGGTGAACCGGAGCAGGGCGCCTTGTAGTCGTCGAGGCCTAGTAACGCTAGTTCTTCTTTCGTTCTCGGTCTCGCTAAGCCCGGAAAGAGATGTGGAGGAAAAGGTGGTGCTAGATGATGTGGAGATGGTGGAACCCTGGGCGGTGATCTCGACTGAGCCGCTTGCTGTTGTTCCTGTAGGAGGCAGTGAATTTTGAACCAGTTGGATCGTCTGCCATATCTGGAGCCCGATTTGGACATGCCCACCATGAGGCACTTGCGCAGTCGACAGGCTTTGCACGCCGTCCGGTTCTTCTTGTTGATGACGCATTCTCCGTTGTTCTTGCACTCGGTGATGGAGTTGAGATTGTTGTATGACCGACCGAAGAATGACTGGAAAGAAAGAAATATTTTTTTTTAATAATCTGTTGGTTTCATACTAAAATCTGAAAATAATACCTACAATTAATAATGTTTCCAGGTGGATCCAAACAATTAGAAGAGATTTGTTGGTTTAAAACATTAATTAAACTCTAAGTAATAGAATAAGCTCGGTTTGCACGGACTGTTGGCTACCGCTCCAGTGTATCGCCTTGAAAGTGAAAACGAAGCCTTAAAATCGTCGTGTTCACGGTTTGCCGACGTCATTTCCGTTGGAAATAGGCCACAGGCTCGGTTCCGGTCTGTTAGCTGCCTTTATGTACGGTTTCGATTTGTCTCGACCTTGGGATTTCGCGTCATTATGTAACGCCATTGTTGTTTTCTTAAAAGGAAGTTTACCGTAAAGTCGGCCGTCATAGTTTGCATTTCTGGATTTATTGAATTTCAGCGTGAGGTTAGCTGAAAATTCACGAAGCAAAATACATTGACGTCATTGTTTATGAACTTCGTAATTTAATTAATCGTAAGTTAGTGTTGTAATAAAATGCAAAACTCAAAACTGTTACATAAGAGACACCATCATAAGAGTAAGTGAGTACTCAAGTTGGTTTGTAAGTCCTAACTTGAACCCAAGTATATTATGTACATAATTTAAGTTAAAAATTTCGAAGTACACTTATGTAAAGACTCTTATCGACAACAGTTGTTCGCGTTATGTTCTTCAAATAGCTTAATACTTTCGAAAGGGACTCTCCGTGTTAATACAATTCAAAGGTAATGTTAACGGTGCTTCATAGCGCATTAGCTAATGTGTCTGAATGTTTGGACGCTGTTACTATAACACGTACGTGGATTGCCAAAACGGACGAGGATCACGGGGTGAATGATAAATCACTTACGTTTGCAACGATCGCGTCATAGATGAGGAATTTAAACTGAAACAATGCCATCTTTAAACGCGTTGTGCGCGTGCAGTGAATTTTAGCGACGCCCGAACGTCGCCCGAGATTGTATTTTGGATAGCGCCGGTCGCGGAGTGTCGCTCTACGTTTACTCAAGTGTTTTGTGTTAGAGCAAATATATTTATAATACAAAGCACCATTTTTATTAATGAAAAGGTATTCTTATTTTAGGTATTCTTAGTTATTTAAAATTTCCTTTTTGTGTTTATTGTTGGTCAACTAGTCACTAGAAAGTTGGGTTTGGCAGGAAAAGCATGCTTGTAGAGTTAATGCCGTTGAGATGCGATCCTTAAGAAGTATGTTAGGCGTGACACTGAATGATAGGATTAAAAATAGCATTATAAGGGAAAAGTGTGGCTTAAAAGTGGATGTTGTGACTAGAATTGAGAAAGGTATGCTTCGGTGGTTCGGGCATGTGGAAAGGATGAATGAGGAGAGAATAACGAAACAAATTTATGTAGCAAAAGTGAGTGGCAGTGTTGGTAGGGGACGCCCTAGGAGAACTTATATCGATCAAATTAGTGACCTACTAAAAAAGGGCGATATAAGGAGCACCCATAACCGACGAGCTTGTATGCGTAGACGTATGAATGTAGAAGAAGCGAGAGAGGTGTGCCAGGATCGCGCCAAATGGAAATTCATGATCTCTGCCTACCCCTCTGGGTTACGGGCGTGAGCGCATATTTATTTATAACTAGTCACAAATTTTAAAAGTAATAATGATTCATTGTACAGCGTATTATATATGATTTGCTTGTTATCTTAACAATAATTGTAATTTTTTTTAAGTTAAATAAGTCATAGAAATAAAAACACTTAAAAAATAAATAAATTATCGAAAGGAATTTACTTTAAATTCCTGAGGAGGGTTGGGATCAGGCAGGCGGTGCGCCGTGAAAACTGTAGCCAAAACCTGTACAGTGTGGACTACAATTAGACTGTCCCGACTCCACATGAGTGGGAAAAGGACAGGGAGATGATTATCAAAATGAAATTTACAAATTAAATAACAATAATGTAGAGCCTTTAAGAGTATCAGAAACTAAACACTTACGATATTTCTTTAATCTGTGCAAATCTCTTTGAATTATGGACTCCCAATCGCCATGATCATACTCATTTACTGTATACCAAACACAATGAGTTGTTTAGTAATTAAAATTCAAAAGTTCATGCGTAGAGCCACGATTGAAAATGAACTTTAAACACTATTTCTTAAAGCGTAAATTTGGAATAACACGTGATTACTTAATATATCAACGATGAAGCCTTTGAGAATTCCTTTGAATTAAACTCAAGTGTGAGATTAAAACTTAATAATAGAGTACAGAACAAATATTAATATGTAAGACCTTGTATTGAATATGTATGAGATATTACTCAAAATTAAATTTTACAGCGTAATACAAGGCATCGAAACTTTATTGAGGCTCTAATTTTGTTTGGATTTTGAAAGGAATCACTTAAAGGTTAAGTGGAATTAAACATTCCCATCGGTGTCAACTGACAGTTAAGTTTATAGAAAAACCTTTGAAATAACACTGCAAAGTATTTTGTTACTTAACGATACATTACTTAAATGGTTTATGACATTATTAATTGTATGCATATAGCATGACCCTAAGAAACGAATGCGAGCGAAGCCGCAGGCAATATCTAGTTATTAATATACATACTTGAATTTCTATTCAAGCATAGCACTGCAAAACATAAAATACTATTTTGTGTACGCGTAGATGGGATAAAAAACTAAACGTATATACATAAAGTGAGTTGTGTTGTATGTTTGTTGTTTGTTCCCGATTTCGATTAAATTTACAGGAAATATTCAGATTGGCCTAGCGGAGCAACCTGTCCGGATAGTATGGCAGCGATTGGATCAACATAATTAGTGCTACCCGGGCGATGCCGGGGCGGACCACTAGTATGTATGCATAATGTCCACAACCCAACACGAAGTAATTACAATTCTCAATCATTCTATGATTTTAAAGGTTACAAAGTACTTCAACCTTCTTGAATTTGTATGATATTTAAAAAACTATTAAATTAAACTATTTAAAACTAATTTTAATTTGATTATATATTCTATGAATCAATATTGTTAAGTACAATTTATAGTGAACTTTATTAAATGTCGCAGTGTTTGTGTGTTACACGGTGCGCGTATAAAGCCGTAATAATAAATGTTCAGATGGACCATCAACATTTTCCAGGTAACCGAGTACGTAGTAATGTAATGTACATAAATTTAGTGCGCGGGGCGCGCCGGGCGACAGAGCCAGAGTTACGGGCGACCCTAGCGCCACCTGTGACCCGGCGACCGGACTATATGTCTGCGCGACAGCAGAGGCCGCCGGATGGTGCATACATTCTGCAACTTGTTCCGCCTAGACATATACTTAATGTTTATGGATAACTTGCCACTCGATAAACGGATTTGCGATTTAATTTTAAATATTTTTGTTGTGTTACATTATTAATAGTTAGTTGTTGTTGTTAGAAGCAATTAATTGGGTTTAGTTTCAGAAAAGACTTAGGTCGGTAATAAGCCACTCGCTCTATTTCTGCCGTCAATCAGTTATTTATAGGGTTATTGCATTGCGGTTTGCAATACAGTACAGTACTATTAAAGTTTCTTTGTACCATCTTATGTTTGCAGTTGAACCTGTAGGCCAAGATATATAAAATCAACAAATAATATCAAAACGTACATTAAATGTTATCAATATTTAATTTATTTTCTAATGTGATTTTAAGCATTGCCATAAGAAACGATACAATTATGAAAAATAACAACAAAAAATTGTACACATCTTGACCTTGGAACGGATTATAAAACTTCAAATGTCTTACATTTCACGCAGATTTCCTTACAATGTTTTGTTCAATAGGTGAACACGCTCGAATCAATTAAATCGGCAAGTATTCATTCCGGTACTGACATTTAGGACCCAATTTATTCACAAAAAACACATTCAAAAGATGGCGCTAAATCACTAACAAGTCACTACTTCTTAATTAGGAGTAATTTTAACAACGAATTGGGTATTTCGTAGATAGAATTACTACCTAGGTATAGTTAGGTTAGACCTTTGATTAAAAAGTAGCTTTTACTAGCGGAATAATTGATTTTTATTAGTAATATGACATAGTATGCTTATATAAATAATTGTATCTGTAAAAAAATGCTTTTCTATGTGTGATCATATATGTGCTGCGATGTAAAAACGCCTCCAACGGTAGGTGTCTAGATGGCACAGATAATAAAGGACGATTGGACAATTCTCATGTTTTACTATTCTCTACACACATTCAACTATTGCTTATAATAATATTTTCACAGTATCGTACTGTGTGATCATTAAATGTAGGTTATTTCCATAATCGTATATATATTACAATCTTAAAATTTTCAGGCAATACACGTACCGACTGTAATGTATGGAAGTGAGAGCTGGGTTTGGCAGGAAAAGCATGCTAGTAGACTTAATGCCGTTGAGATGCGATCCTTTTAAGAAGTAAAGAAGGCGCGACGTTGAATGATACGATAGAAATAAGGGAAAAATGCGGTTTAAACATGGATGTGACTAGAATTAAGTTAAGTATGCTTCGGTGGTTCGGGCATGTTGTAAGGATGAATGAAGAGAATTATTATTAAAATACTAATGAATGATAATTACAATTTTAATTTACAAGCTGCTTCGTTATACAGGACGTGACCACTTAACAATAAACATTCGTTTTTTTTCATTTAAATTCGGTTAGCGCACAAGATAAACTAAATCCATATCTGCTGAATAACACACAAAAACACGTTTATAAAATATTAATATAAAAATGTCCTTAAAATTTCTTTACACTCCTTATATGCTTGTAAAAGAAGCTCATAGCAGCTTGTCACCTTATATGTGATAGTTTTTCTATCCGGTAGTGTTATATGTTTTATATTTTGTTAAGAGCAGCGCCAAGTGTTGCTCGGCGCAAATATGGATAACAGAATATTATAAATATTATTTTAGTAATATTATAAATATTATTTTGGTAATAATTTTCTAGTTACGGGAACGTCGTTTAGAAAAAGCAGTGAGATATAGAAAGTTGATGAAAAAAATGACTACGACTATATCGTACGATTTTAAAAGGAAGAAACGAACTTGGAATTTCCTCCTTTTACGTGAAGTTAGATTTTCTGTAACATTACAAGTAATGTTTTAATATAAATCAATAAATATACGCTAACGACCTTAACGCAGAGAGGTAGGCAGAGGTTATGGACTTCCATTTGGCGCGATCCTGGCACACCACTCTCGCTTCTTCTACATCCATACATCTACGCATACAAGCTCTTTGGTTACGGGTACTCCCTATATTGCCTTACTTTAGTATGTTACTAATGTAATCGATATAAGTTCTCC
>JWHW01019064.1:519067-580505 GCA_000931545.1 Papilio glaucus | reverse complement strand
CGAGACCTTTCCAACGAATGCAAAACGGTGGAAATCGGTTCGTGCGTTCTGGAGTTATAGCGTCAGGAAGGAAAACCCGACTTATTTTTATATTATAGATTGTCAATAATTGATACACACAACTAACACAAGGCTACAGATTGGTATAATATTTTTAATCTGTTAATTTATTTGAACTACAAGACGTATGACCTAAAAGTCTATGTTACCAGGTTATAAAATTAATTAAAAAAAAAACTACAAGACAAAGGCTCTTTGCATTCTACTGATAAATATCGTAAGCTTTACTATTTGTCTCTATGCGGTTTTAAACTATTCGGTAATAGCGCCACTTAGAGGTTATGTCGGCCATTTTCTAAGAACCTATCCTCGGTGCTCGTTTATTCATTGTTTGATTATTCAGTGAGGGAATTCACGAACACGCTGTTAAGACTTGAATTGAATATATGTTGTATACAGTTAGGAATAGATTTGTACAACTTTATAGTGTTGCAATTATTAAAAAATAAAATTACATGTGTGTTTATGTCTTTCCCGAAATTTATTAGACGTGATTTACTGTTTCAACTAAACACAAATCTCAAAGTAAATCTTACGCTTAATAAACTAGTTGGGTTTTATTTGTAGTAGTTTTAAATACAAATTGTAGTTAAGCTGACTCTTCTTGAGTAACTTGATGTTAAAAAGTTATAACCTTGTATCGAATACAATGATTACCAATGATCTTTGCTTATTTGTGTTAACCCGGCTTTAGCTCAACAGACTAATAAAATAAATACATACATAAAATAGGAATTCAATGTATAATAGAAGTACATAGAATACTTTACACGCTAGACGAGCTTCTATTGGTGTAAAGAATGAATAAATCGTTGCAGTAGTTATTGTGTTTCGAAACAAACAAAAAATACAATCTTTGACGTATAGACAAATTATCGAAAACTTAACTAATAAAAATACTAAGGACCTACTAATAGGATGCTCAGTAGAATTGTCCGGCTGGAGGAATTATTAAATAGTTTATTTTGTTGTGATGTGCTCTGAGGATAAAAGGATCGTTCAATTCATTGGTGCATTAGTATATATTGGAATAACAAATAAGGCACGATGAGGTCAGCTTTTATCGCAGCAAATACCTGATAGAACCAACAATGTATGGTCCATAAACGCTGGTCCAGTGCAAATTTGCTGGCACCATTAAGACCTCATAAAGTAAGGTATAAAAACTTATGGCACGCGTTTTATAGTGTTTTCTTTAGAGGTTACCTACCGCAGAGCTCTTGTAAGATGGCCCTAATAGAACTCGTTTACTTAGTAACACTGATGTACTTAGTTTACTTATGTGTCGTAAATATATTTTACCAAGTTGGTATGGCTGAGTGCTTAGTGATTGTAGATACTTAGTGTACATAAATGGAACAAAAAGAGCTAAGCCAAGCTAGAAAAATACATAGCAAGTATAATTATGTAATGGGTTATCTTATATTTTAATTTTCCACAACTGAGAGCTTTGTCCGGTCAAATCCATTCAATAAGTTTTAAGGTTATCGCTTTGAGACAGACAGAGAAGGAGTGGAGTTAGTTTTATATGTATAGACGTGCAAACATCTAGATAGTAACATCTAGTTTAAACATGTTTCGCTTTCTGATCAAGCGCCGAATAGCGAACCGAGTGACAAATTATAAGAGTTTCGTGTGCAGATAGTCGACCGGCAAACATAATCACGCCTAAACACGAAACAAGCGTGAGAACATTAAAGATAACATTACAAACTCTCTGACCCTATCCTTAACCGTACCGTACACAGTCTTCGACAAATCTAATATTACAACTAACAACTTGCATTAACTGAAAGTTAGTTGCTACGCTAGATATTTTTAAGAGGCGAAATTGTTTGAGGTTATGTTTAATATCCGTTGGCAGAGCGCGGTCGCGCGTCGTCCCGCGTTTGCGTTCGGAAGCACTGACCCGAGCGTACGGCCGATGTTTTGATTGCGGCTGACATTCGAATACAATCGATTATTTGTTTAATGTGACTCGATGCCGTGCAACTGCTTCTGATATCGAATCAGTATCCGGTCCTATTTTTGAATTGAACAACATTGTTGTACTGCCCTTTTTAGCGGACAAATGATTCATTTAAAGGCTTTTGACGGAACATACAATTAAAGAGTATCTAGTATTAGTGACTAGCAAAGTTTTTTTTTTATGGAACAATGTGGTAAACGAGCAAGCCGATCACCTGATGTAAAGTGAGCGCTACCCATAGACATCCGCAACAAGCACATGTGTTCCAGATGCGTTGCCAACCTTTAATGGACAAGAGGGCATAGACAGGAAAACGTATATTTCCTTTTCCCCATTCACACCCTCCTCGTCCAATCATCTTCCCGTTCCCATCCTATCCTTATGAGGAAAGGGTGGGAAGGGGAAGAGGACTGAAATCAGGCCTCCGGCACCTCACTCATCAGAAGAAACGTAAAGTACTTCTACTTCACGGCTGTTTTGGTGAAGTCGTGGTATTTTACCGGTCGAGCCGACCCAGTTAAAGTGTATGGCGGAATAGTATTTTCAGAAGTTATAAACATAGCGGAGCAAGATTAAATTGTCATAACCTTACATCAATACTGAAATCAGTATATAATGTAAAGTAAAAAGAAAGATTTTGTAAAATTCTTTTTACCAGGCCATAAAAGTAATTGGATTGAATAAAATTGTATACATTTTAGTGAGATTATGATTTTAATCAAAATTGGATTAAAAAAATCTACTACTAAAAATATTTGCTATGAGAATTGGAAAAAGTTATTGGTTCGTTCACAATTGAAATACACTTTTGATTAAAAATGACAGTTAAAGTATGATCTTATATTGCAATATAAATTAAAAGATCGTACGATGTTCCGAAATGCAAATCATGTCGCGAATTGACAATTATTGCCATGCTCCAATAAATCTATCGGTGTGCCAACAATTGCGTCCATTGACAAGTTTCAAAACCTTCGTAAAACAAAGGCAATTAATAATCACGATCAGTTTAAGCGATACTCGTCTTTATTCCAAAATATTGAATACGAATCGAACTGTCAAATTCGCATGACATCGATTATGGCGGCTAACGAACGCGGCGTCCGAGCAAGTGAGCGCTGGAATCGATTGCCCGACACAATCGAGACGAATCGATTCACCCCGCGAATATTGCGAAGAATAGATATTGTTTTAATATGACGGCCGTAGCGGCAAATCAAGCGAAATATTTTGATCTAGTTTATTTAGTATTTCTTTCGTTTTTTTGTACTAGATGAAATATAACAAATCTTTTAATATCTCTACTATGTGTAATGTTGTGTACTCTAAGTTATTTTTTTCCCCGCCCTTTACCCACTTTATGTGGAGTCATTGAATATTATTTTTGATTCCTAGTAACATCTAGTTAAAATTACTATATTGATAATTAAGTGTCAAATATTTTATTCGTATCTGTATTTTAACAATAAACTGTTAAACACTAACTTTTGTTAAATCCAAAACAGTTATGGACTTTTTTTGTGAATCCGTTCATTTATTTTCCTGTTTCTTATTGTCTGCATTATTATTCCATTTAAATCGTATTAAACCTTCTGTTTTCTTGTCAAGGTCATTATGTACCTACTGATATTTTAACACAGGAAAGAAGCTTCAATGCAACAAGTATTTTTAACTTTTACAATTTAAGTAAAAATATGTTCAACTATGGTTGTATGTTTTCTTATGTTGGAGTATTTATCGCAATCTTTATCAATACTTAATTAATATGTTATAATATATCATAATTATATTATAATAAAGATATAGACGGCGGTTGACCGCTTTGATCTCTGTTTTAATTAATTCAAATCGGATTCCACAATTATTTTCGTGCCGACTGCATAAGTTTTTAAGGATTTTTGTTCATTGATAAAGTTTTGAAACACAAGACAAATGTATGTGTCTTTGTATCAAACGAGAATACGAACAAAATGCTAGTGCGTGGAGTTGATTAACGTGCCGTCCAGCGGAATAAAAGCGGCAAGTTCCCAGCAGCGTACATTTTGCGTCGTTAATAGGCAATTGTGTCGTTAAAATTAATTCAATTCGCTCAGTAGTATCTAGAGGTAAAATATCTAATTACGGCATGCTTAATGGCTCTCGTTAGAACTGGCTGAAATCGAACCGAGATCCAATTACTTACAAAACAACAATCCAATTAATTAATCGAGGTCCGCTAATGGCAAAACTTTTTCTTACGGCTACCGCGGTTGACAAATGGCAAAAGTCGGCGGCTCTTTGCCGCGGTTCGCGCACACGCCGCACAATGTCGTGGCGCGGCGCCACTGTCTTTGTCCCTCCGAACAATAAACGATTTACGCGCGCAGATGATTCCCGCTTAAACTTTTAAAAACAAATTAGTAGAGATGATTTATTGCCGGCCAGTGTTACGAAAGTTTTCGGTTAGTGACGTGACTATATTGAGATCTGACTTAGTGTTGATTAAACAATACTTATTAACGTTAGTTTTTATTTGCTTATAATCAATTTGACTGTCTATGTTCTTATAATTTGTAACATATTGTAACCATAGTAATAAAATATTTCCGATAATAATTAAAACATATACTTTATTATTTACACGCATAAATTTGTCACATTACATGAGTATTATAAAAATGTTAAAATTTAAATTGATACATAAGATAACCGTAACATTTTTGCAAAATAATTGTGTATTCTAGAGGCTAAAATTTGTAAACAAACGTGTAACTTAATTCGAAATATATGGTTATTTTAATAATGGCTTATATATTGTAATTTTAAATATACCTATATTTAACAAAATCGTAGAATAAAAAAAATTCTCTATTCAATTATAATCGATATTCAGAGCAACGCGCATCTCTATTTCTAGTTCAGTTCAAAAAAGTTTCCATAGATTGTTTTCCGTTCGCGTGCTATATCGCAATTTGAATGTGCTCTCAATAGGAATATAATCTGTGTTGGGGCGGTCGTGCGACCCATTGCTGTTGATAGCTTGCTAGTGACATGTTCCAGGAACCTTGGCATGTTGCCAAACGTTAAATATCTATGACATCTTCAAGTATTGTTAAAAATTGTATCTATTTTAATTTACGGTTAAGTATCTTTGTTGTAACTATAAAAGCGGTTTTAATTCTAGGCTCGGATTGAATATGTTTGATTAGCTAATGGAAAAATATGTACTTTTTTCACTATCCCGGGTTTGATCGAGTTAGTAACCGATATCTGATTTTCAGGGAATCTAATATAAAGTGTGATTGGTGGAGGAAATGGGGACGAATGCCGACAAATTAACCATAGATCCAAAAACAAACGAAATATGTTTTATTTTTAAAATTTTAAGCAAAAAAATTATAATGTTTGCAAATTTTGGAAACGAAAAATGAAAATATTTGTTTTCAGATCGATCGATCGTCACAGTCCTGGGTGGGAATCGAACACACGACCTGCGGCGTGAAAAGCAAGTACCTTACTAACCACGCTAACCGGCCTGTCGGCCCATTGGAGAAGGGCTATACCGAGCTGTGGACCGATGTCGATTATAATATTGATGTGTACGACTATAGATAGAGAAAATATCGCCAAGCTACAACTGAACATACTGACTACTTTCTAACGTTAATAGTTTTTTTTAAAGAAACAAATGATATCAATCACGGCGTCTATTCCAAACTAATGACACAGTGGTCGGTGTGCGCACTACAAAAACGCATCGAACCCGGTACAGTACGGCGCGGCGGTAATGAGCGAAGGTGGGGCGTTATTGGAGCACCGGAGCCACCGCCGCGTCGCATTCACACGTTTTTGCCGACGCATCAATCACTGGCCACCATTAGTTGAGCGGCTAACTACTGATCTACAAGGGACTTGCCGACATCTAGAGCGTGTAGGCCTTCTCACGTGTAGAAAGTGACGTAGTTTAAAGCTTTTTGAACATATAAAGGCAACAAACAATAATCACAAAACATATACATATGCACTATCGTAATTTACGAATTTATCACAAACTAGCGACCCGTCCCGGCTTCGCACGGGCAGTTTCTTGATACAACGTTTCATCCGCTGTGTTAGACCTTTCTGAGATTAATTTAGAAAAAAAAATTTTGTGCTTAGTTACATATAGTTCATATGACAATTAATAAACTAAGGTTACTTTTCTTAAAATAAGTAAACGAGTTTGAGTCCTTTAGTGAATGTGTCTTGTATTATTTTTTGCAGAAAAAATGCTAAGTACTCAGGATACCGCTTACAAGCTCAATACTTTACTATTACTTTGAGAGAAAATGTAGATAGGATAGATAGGATGGGAAGCTGAAGAGGATTGGACGGGCAAGGGATGTATGGGATAAAGGAATATCCTTTTCCCTCCATTAAAGGTAGGCAACGTATTTGCGACACATTTGCATGGGTTAGCGGTCTCTCAATATCGTTGAAGGTCGAAGACGTGCTCGCTCGCTTGTTACCTTGTTCCATAAAATATATATGTGTGTCTCAGACTTATACAGATTTAATACAGATATAGCGAGTTAAAAAACACTAATTACTTCGAACCTAGTACACGCCTGTACGTAACAACTAAACAGTACCTACTCTCACCCCAAGGCTACGCAGTCGTCGGTCATTCGGTCGGTAATTCACAGCGGCTAATAATTTCGGTCACTGTCGGCGGGATCGCGATTTGTTTTTTGAAATTACCTTTCGATGTTTCAACGGCGATCATTTTCCGGAGCCTGCGCGCGCAATGCATCAGTTTCTCAACGACTCGTTTCCGAATCAAACACCATGACCGATCTTTCGTGCGCCGATCAGTATCTGATCGTATTGTTATGGTCAGCGTTTCGGCTAGTAAGTGATTGAAGAGCTTGGTGCTGGTTCTAGGTCTGGTGGCCTCGCCTGTTGTATGGGAACCCCTTTATAATTTATTTTCTGTTATAGCGGCAACAGAAATACGTCATCTGTGAAAATGTCAACTGTCTACCTATCACGGTTCATGAGATATAACCTGGTGACAGACGGGCATACAGACAGACGGACAGCGGAGTCTTAGTAGTTAGGGTCCCGTTTTACCCTTTTGGTACGGGTATAACGGGTACCCTAAAACAAGTGAGTTGTAATATTCGTGACTTAATAAATTTGACGGCGATGTATACGCCAGTAGGACAAATAAAATGATTGTTGTTCCTTAATTGACATTTTCTTTGGAATATATGTAGTCTTGTGTAAACTGTTGCTTAGTTATAAATCATAAGATAGGTTTTTATAATTTACCATATAAAATCTTCAAAGAATAATAAAAATACGCTTTAATAGATAAAGAATTTATAATTCTGTTGAAGGTAACGTTAAACATTGACTCATAACCTATTTAGGGATAGTACACACAATGTAGAAGCGAGCGGGCGCATTGTCTACACGAGTCAAGTCGTTAGCGCGTCGCGAATAGACCGGAGCGTGCCAAGCCGTGAGTAATGACATCATTTAAAAGGGCCACGACAGACTGATGAGATCGCGATTGGCACAAAGTCAAGGATACGCGCGAGCGCACGCCTCCAGAATATACTGCAGGAATAAACTTACAATATACTCTTAAATAGCCACCGTCCTGACTTCGCACGTATCCTATATGGTAAAAGAAATTTATACCATTCATTTGTTATTTAATCAGGATCTAGTTTATATACATATTAGATAATATGTACAATGATGAATTAGCAGTGGGTTGCCGAGCTAAATCTAGGACAAACACTTCATCAAATAACAGGTGATGGGTATAATTTCTTCTACTGTATATTAGACCAATAGCAAAGCATGTACAACATTGTTTTGTCACACTATAGTACCAGCTTATCGGTTCCTATTTAACGATCAACGTCATACTTTAGTCAATCCTCACAAAGTCCTAATGAATAAACCTTCCTCATTACACTCCGATTATAGGAAACAATCTGTTAAGCAGTTTTTGAGTTCATCACATTCAGACAAACAAACTTAGATGATTTTGTTTTATGTTAGTGATTTAAGTTTGCGGAGTGAATCTGAAATATCATCAAGGAGTTTGTCTTTGGTTAGCAACTGATGGACGATTATATGCATTCCCGAAACATGTTCTTAAGTTCTGTACATTCAAGTGCAGTATGGGAATTCTTCATCGTAAGTATTAACATCACTAAGTACTGTCGCACGCAAAACTGTTATCATAAAGTTAATATAGATCAGGTATGTAATCGATGGTAGTCGATATCGGATATTACGCTATGTCGGCGCAGAACACTGACCGCGTCGCTGCATCCTGCGACATTTCCCTGGCCGTTGCGCAATCTATTGTGCAGGCTGTTCTGTTCCACTTGATGCAAATTGCTTTAGCGCAATCTAAAGCAAATTTAAAACAATACAATTCATTTCGAGTTCGAGTTGACCCTGTTCGGTATTTGTTGTATTCTAATCGAGATCATTTATTACGGAATCTACTGGTTTAGTTAGGCCTCTTCATTGATCGCCACAAAGATCATTCCCCTGTCGCCCTCTACCAGGGGGCTCAATTCTCTCATTGGTTCGTCTTGTGGGAGGTCAACCTACGCTAATTATTCCATTATTTAGATATTCAAAAACTGAACGTAAGCAATAATAATAATAATGTGTTTTGGACCAGAACTCGTGATATGTTCTCATACTAAATCGTTTTAAATATGGCAACAAATTCTGGTTTACAGTTCTATCAACGTTGTTACTTTCGAAGCTAAATCAAGTAATTATAGAGTAAATAAATACAGTAATGATTAACCGAGAAATCGAAGTTATAAATTATGACTCTGTATCGATAAGGTTCAAGAAAAAAATGTGTACCGGAACAAATTGCGTGTCGATCGAATTATTGACGTGTATCTCCCGGACATATCGCGCGTCTATGTGCGCTACGTGCAAAAGTTTGCATTGAACTTGTTCTTGTTGCTATGACCGTAAGGTCGAAGTTGCGATAATAAAGTGTTTGTTTATATTGAGGATGAAACAATTCTGAGTCGGAATCAAACGCAATTATCGCCGATAATTGTCGATCAATGATAAAAAGGATATTCGGTCCGGGTTTCACATTGGCGTTTTTGATTTACATTTTTTTCGTACAATATAAATTATATTTGTTTTATTTTTGATATCATAAATTACTGAACTTAATTTTTTTGGACTTAGGTTTATTATGTAACTTATTTGAAATTTAGATGCAGTTAATTTTACGCAGTTCAAACTGAATTGCGTAAAATGAACTGCACTCGATTGGAATTTCATTTACACGCGAGTTCATTAATTTTGAATGTATATGATTGTTTGATTAATTAAGTTGTCAGAGTATTATATTTAAGTCCAACTCATATAAAAGTAATCTAAGACGCCTATTTACAAAAGAAAGTGACTATAAGAGACCGTTGATCGACAAAGTTCAGACTCATACCCCATCCACTGGACAAGCTAACATAAATAAATAACTTACAGTATTATTTGGTTTGATATGCAGATCAACTTTCAACCTTATATGCGGAAATTGAAAGAAGAAAATGGTTCACATAGTTCAATGGCATGTTGAGGAACATGAGAAAATATCTTATGTATTTTGAAGTTCCTGATACTTCTAGTACATTGGTAAGTAAAAATCCTTCCAGGACTTAAACATTTTTGCTTAGATTTAATTTTTGTAACGGATAACTAGAAGGTTATGCTAGTTAAAAACTATTTTACGAGATCTAGTAACCAATTATAGCAATTCGATTCAGTTCGGAGTACAAACAATTGTTAATTGCTTCTGATTCCAATGTATGTAAATCAACGCATATAGCATCTTCCACGGCGTATTAACTTTCATTCAATACGTTCAAAGATTTCAAGTAATAAGAATTGGTAATTTTTCATAATATTCAATTTGTATGAATTTCTTTCACAATTCTTCGGATCTACAACATCCTTGTCTTCATCACTATTTCAATTTGGTAAAGATTTTAAAGATTTTTTGCCCAAGGAGGGCCGGCCGTAAAAACTATAACCGAAACCTAAACAGTATGGACTACAATAATACTGTGCCGACCTCACAAGAGTGGGAAAAGGGCAAGGAGATGATGATGAAAGATTTTAAAGCCTGGAAACTGACGGTACTGGAAAGAACTGACTGGTACAAGGGACTATCGGGTACTACTTCTAGTAGAGCAGCATTGTTCAGTAATTTTAGTTTTTCCAACAAACGCTGAGAAATATAACATACTAAATTCTAGATACGTAATAACGTTATCGTTTCTGATCCTGCCTTAGTTTGGAAATGAACATTTTATTATGAATGCTTCAAACTTTACGCCAGTGTGGAACATGCCGTAGTCCTTGATACGATTATTGGAAAGTTGTAGAGCTGGCGCGATCCGTTCGGTTTTCCACTTTGTTTCCTATTCAATAATTACGAATGTTTACGCTATGCCAATTGTTTCTAAATCAGGTCACTTTTTGTGGCTGATAATTAATTAAAAAATTATAATTGGATATGTAAAAATATTTTTTTTACAAATGTAATAAAGAGAATGAAATATTAAAAAGTCATAGATATGAATTTAACCTTTTCGAATGACAAAGGTTTGTATAGATAATATTGGTGTGACCTTATCCCTTTTATATTGATCACCATTTATTTAGCCTTAAAATAAGGTTTATCTGTTAAATGTTTTTGCTCACCTTACATCCTTCGCAGGTGAATGCGCCGAAATGAAAGCCCGCCGCCGGCTCGCCGCATACTTTGCACTTTTGGTTCATCTGCAACAACGACAAAAATATATTAATGATCACGATGTACGAAAAAAAGTTATAAATGAAGATTTAGATCTCAGTCGTCTCATGCATGATGGATCTCAGGACCCTGTCAAATTATGGGCCTTATAAGTTCGATGAAAATGTGAACAAAAGGCTAACCCACATCTAACGAAGTAAACGAACTGTTTGCGGTTAAAGTCGCGGCGGCTATCGATGAAAACAATAAAACAGCATTTGTTTGTATGTCCTTCGACGAATAAAATGTTTCAGAATAATTTTAAAAAAATCAATCACCTAACAAAGAAGCGAGGGTACTGGCGAGTTGCAACTCAACATAGTAGCTCTTATCGGTCGACATAAACGAGTGTGCGGCTGAAAAACGCCACAGAAACCCAATTCAGTGTTAATACGCCGTGACCGAGATCGGCCATTTTCCAATCAGTCATTTAGTTGTTAATTTCGAGGACCACGGCGCATGTTATTGCCAGAGTTTGCGATAAACTGTATGCTGATAAACGATAAACTATTTTTAATCCAATTTTTTCGAAAGAAGAAATCATTATCAAATTAGATGGACGCTAATCAGTGGTATAGAAAGACATTCTCAAGGATCTTGTCATAGTGAACTCACGAACCCCTAAAAATAATTCTTAACCGAGTGAGGTGCCGGACGCCTAATTCTGCTACTCTTCCCCATCCCAACCAATCTAATAAAGAAAGGAGGGAAAAGGAGAGATTTGATGGAGAGGGGGAAAACAGGAAAGGAAATATTTTTTTTTCTGATTGCCCCATCCTTCGTCCAAAAATTGCATCTGCAAGTAAGTTCCTTGTTATAGATGCCTTTGGGTACGGGTCACTTAATATCTGGTGAACCGATTGCTCGTTTACCACTTTAAAAAAAAAATGTCACTTTTATATGTAGCAGTTATTAAATGAAGTAGTAGGTTTGTGCTATTGTGCTATTGTATATTATAATAATGTGTATTGACATGTTGGTCACTTTAATCAAACAAATCTTATAAGATAATCCACGTGTCCATGGAAATATTTTATGGAATAGTTATACCATTAAGTCTATTGTCTGGACTCAAATAAATAAATAAATATGCGCTCACGCCCGTAACCCAGAGGGGTAGGCAGAGATCATGGATTTCCATTTGGCGCGATCCTGGCACACCTCTCTCGCTTCTTCTACATTCATACATCTACGCATACATGCTGGTCGGTTATGGGTGCTCCTTATATTGCCCTTTTTTAAATAAATTAGTATCATTTTTCATTTTCAATAATTTCAAGGAAAGAATCATGAAATGTTTGGGATTTCATTTCGCTCGCATTTTATATTAAAGTTTATTTAAATTTAATTACAATGACACATACGTAATGTGACATTTCGTCCGATGACTTTTTGCCATCTTGTAGGTCAAGATCCCGTTGTTAAAGAAATTTTGGAACTTCTGAGCAATAAACGGATAAGTACTCAATCTTCTCTTGAAACCGAAATTGATGGACATCTGAAGGTGCAAGATCAGGGTTATATGGCGGATGCCTTCCAACCAAAATCTCTTAACTTTTGCTGAGTGACTAAAGATGTGTGTGTTCTAGTCAACACTAGACACGACAACTTGTGATGGAAGACCACACCCTTTCTATTGATCAATTCCAGCCGCTTGGTTTCAAGAAGTTGATTCTTTAATCTCATCAGTTATCCGCATTAGAGATCCTAATCGATGGTTTGAAAAATAGCTGGAAACAACATTTTACTAATTTGTTTCTGTTTTGAAATTGTACCCTTTTTAATGTCATCAAAACCAGCCAGATACAGATAAAAATAGTACAGCCAAAGAGATTTTACTA
This sequence comes from Papilio glaucus, assembly GCA_000931545.1. Classification (NCBI taxonomy): domain Eukaryota; kingdom Metazoa; phylum Arthropoda; class Insecta; order Lepidoptera; family Papilionidae; genus Papilio; species Papilio glaucus. The sequence goes on along the minus strand of JWHW01019064.1, from coordinate 567,817 downwards.
CAAGTTTATAGATACTACATGCGAAAAGACTTTATCCCCGTCCGCAGTGAGGTGGATTAAGAAGATGGATCTAATTAAATAAAAACATCGACGTTTTAAAAGAATAATATTTCAGAGCTTGCAAACCTTTAACTTTACATGTGAATGTTTTAATGTTTTAAAACTAGTTGTGAACAAAATTCCTTACAAATAGTTAATACTGAATAACCGTTAACGCGTTGTCACGATTAATGTATATTGTAAACCGTGCTATGTCTTAATACTGGTAACACGGCGTTATAACGCCTCGAATCGGTAAAGCAATTAACAATAAATTGTGAGAATGATGCCATTATATAGACACAGTATAGTGTTATGGCGACATAAGGGACTTCTGTTGCGAGACATAAAAATAACTTTTATTTCGCAATACACCTTTAAGAATGTTGTGATATATGTTCTTTATGGTATAGTTGTATGTTGTATGTGGTCGTAGAGACCGTATAGCTTTTGGAGCATCCCGGGTAGCTTTGATAAAATTGACTTTTGGATTTATACCATTTTTAGATCCGTGGTGGTGGTCTCAGCCTAAACATCGTGATGAATGCGGAATATTTGTATTGCAAATTTTATTAGAAAAAGCTATTTAATTATATATTGGTATTAAGAATGCATCTGAGTTAGAGACGGTTAATTTGTCTTCAGTACCCTTTATCTCTTTAACCCCGCTTTTGCAGCAGGGTCCCGTAGGATCCTCCCGCGTCCCTCCCCGCCGGGACTCGGGATAAATCGTCGAGATGCTTCAGATTATGTTATAAAGGAAAATACGATAAGCTTCGGACTTCTCGGCGCGATTTATGCCTTCGCAGACCTTGTAGAATGCTAATTTATTTCGTGTTATTTATTTTATTTACAGTGTATTAATTTTAAGTACGATACGTACTTACTGATTTCTTGATTCTGCGCTTAAATTCCACACAGTAATGTTACTTGGCTCTAGTGTACGTAACTTTAGGTGAGAATTAATCGAAATACAGATCGTGAAATATATTTGTTGGTAGGGCAAGATGTTTCAAATTTGAATAAAACCCAAAATAATGTAATGTGTACTATTGGTGAAGTAATGTATGATATTGTATATGGCTTCTGTCAGTCGGTAATGGGCTCGTAATCCGTTACGTGTCTATACAGAAGTATCAACTGATGGATAGAAGTTATGTCTATTGTTAGAGCAATATGTCTACGGAGATGTATTTTTTTTTGTACAAAACACATAGAGATTGGATAGAATCGAAACATATCAGCGAGCCTAAACTGGTACAGCCGATGACAGCGTCTCTAATCAGATGCGAGCGTGTATCGCGAATGCTCGGGCCCGCGAGTAAATCACGCAGCGTGGCGCCGTCCGCTACGCTTATCGCTCCGCTCATCAGCCCGCTCGCCGCTCTAAATTAGATCGAACACGATCCCCTACAAGCCGGGCCTGTGCAGCGATGTCCCCGCGGTGATTTGTCGTCTTTATGATATCGCTTCTTGTTTCGTTTCGTTCGCGTTTGATTTACTTTTAATGTTCTGATGTACAGTTACAAAATAGAAACATTATTTTAAATTATTGATAGTATGATATTGTTTTATTTGATTTCAAATCTAAAAATGTATAATATTACTGTCTCAAATTACATTTGTGTAGAGGAAACGTGTTTTGAGTTAGTAATGTGTTTGAGAAAACTTTCTTCAGACTCCAAAACCATACATTTCAATGCTAGTGCCCTTTTTATTTTTTTATGACTATATTTGGAGAAGCCTACGTCCCGCATTGGATGAAAGTATTTTCTAAAGTTTACTTTTATTGGATGGTAAAGTAATAATTGATCCGTTAACGTTGTCGTCTTGATCTATATCGAGACATCTTTTAAATCGTTAAAGTAAAACCTTATGATAATAAAAATAAATGATTTAAAATAATTATTTAAAGTTGTCACTTTATGCAGCCGAGAGGAGCTGACGCTGACATCGATACAGCAAGATGGTGGCGTATTTTTAGCGCGGGAATCGTTAAATCGAGCAAATTTTTGATATATGACATACAGCGGCGATGCTCTGTGATGTTATTTTAATTCTGTACTGTCTACTGTTGTTCGTCTTCAATATTAATTCACAAGACGAAAGCTGTTAGACTTTCTGCTTATCCATGACAAGATGGTAATGGTAATCTTGTAATACCTTAATGACATTACTAAAATGTTAGAATATTGTCAATCTTAAGTTATTTTGAAACTAACCAAAACTGAACCAAAACATTCAATTGGGATTTAGACATTACACGTTGTTGGGAAGACGAAATTAAGTACGTATACTATAACGGACTGGAAACATTGCGTTCAACAGCAATTTTAATACCCTACTCTACCTAGCACGCTTAAAATCTTATTCTATTTTAAACCTTAGTGCAAAAAAAATAGTGTTTAATTTAAAACCGCAATATGTATTTAAAAATATATGTTGTAGTTAAAAATCATGTGCGACGTTTCGTAAGGGGGTCGATTCGAAATCGATTTTCGTTTAAACCTTACATATTGGACGTAAATTAAAAAAAATAAAGTCACGGTTAAAGACCCCGAAAGCAAAAATCCGTACGAAACGTCAGCGGCGTCGCATCCTATCCCGGTCGCAAGCTATTCGAGCGTATGACTCGATGTTACAGATCGATTCCTTTTTCTTGCGACTTAATTAATTTGTCAGTTGCGACCATATTTTTGTTAAGTTTTACACTGAAATGTACCATTTGATTATCAATTTTATATCCTTTGTCATAAGATTGTAATTCAAACAGCTCAATATGTTGTCTACTCGGGCGTAAGTAAGTGAAAACTTACGACATGATTCGGTTTGTGAAAAATTGAGGACCGAAAGGGTTGTCCCAGAGCGATAATCATTTATCTGTTTTGTGATCGGAGCGTGCGATCTGCATACTAATTAAATAATTTTTTTTAATATAAATGAAAGCTTTTCGATGTATTTTAAATTATGTTAAGTGATCATATATGAATTTATTTGTTTTTATAAGCACAAAGAATTTAATTTATTCAATTTTTTATGTAATATTAATAGAAGTATAAAAACTGATTTATATATAAGAAATACTACTTTCTAAAACATTCAGGCGAATTGCTTTTGTATCGAAGAATCAGTATCAATTTCGAATTACTAACTTGAATAGTATTTGCATACTAAATAGTTCTATTACAATAACCTTCTATGGTTGTTCTTATACATTGTATCTAATTTAAACGTATCAGGCCAAAAATATTAAAGGTTATATAAATTATGAAGGTTTTCTAATTATAATATTTTATTTAAATAATAACATAAAAAAATCTTTTTAATCTACCAATTTTATTGTCAAAATATGTAAATGTGATTGTGTTTTTTTTTGCTTAATTGTTAACTTCAATGTAAAGCAATTATGTACTTTTGCGCCAAAATATTTGCCACAAACATTAGATAGAATATTTAACTATAAACAATTGATCCAACCTTTGGCTCAAAGCACACATCAGACCGATATTAGTGTTGCGGTCGTGTGAGAAACGCCGCTCTGTCATTTTCCTACACCGACGCCAGTGGACTCGAATAAGTCCGTGGGAATGCTCCACGGGGCTTATGGGAATACGTAACAGGACTATAAGCACTGCTCCGGGAACTCAAAAATGATGTTGCACTCTTGCTCAGGTTGGCAGTACTGTATCTGTCAGATTTGCCTTTTCCGCGCTATTCCGTTTTATGTTCCGGCAGTATGTTTAATATATTTTGTTGTAATGTTGGTAGGCATTTATTTTTAGTTGCCAGTACATTCAATACCTTTTAAAATGGAATTATTTTTACTATTTTTATAAAAAAATAATTAAAAGATTCCCAGGTCACTTTATATTTAAATTATAACACTGTATACATATGATATTATTTTGGAGTTTAATTTTTCAGTAAGATATCTTGACTTCCGCTTTGTAACCTTGTTTTTTTTATCCCACTTATTAATACAACCTTGCTGTTGCAAACGCGAATAATTAGCGATAAGTTGAATTACGTCAATTTAGTGTATTACATTATTAAATAATGAAATAATACATTATTAAATAATGAAAAATTAGATTTTCATAAAAAATTACGACTTTTTGAGTAATATTACATTCTGTATGTTTCAAAATTTATTAAATACGTATAATATAAGTTATTAATACATTAAAGGATGCCATCTTTTTTATCTAGTACCAATCAATATTTGTAACAACTAAGAAAGTTAATTAAGACGACTTTGGGAGAGAGAAAGGCGTGAAGTAAAAGTATTCTGTGTTTCGCCTGGTGAGTAACGTACCGGAGACCTAACTCTACTTCTGGAAAGGGGAAGAGAATTTGACAGGGAAGAGAATGGATGGGAAAAGGAAATAAACTATTTTCTGTTTATCTCCTTTGTCCATTAAAGGTAGACAACATCTGCAGCCTCGTTGCAGTGTCGGACTAGAAGTAGTAACCATGTCAGAGTTTGCACTAGATTAAAATGTACACATTGACGTTGTCCTACAGTATTACTTTTGTTATAAACTATATTGTATCACTTTATAGACATGTGACGTTTTACGATATAAAGAGAACATCACCGTCACCTCATGAATACCAACACTTACACACAACATACAACAGTTTATTGGATTTAATTATTTGTTATTAATCATATTTTCTTCTATGTTATTGTCTAGCCTGAGCCGCGATAATATCTGTGTTATTTTGGGGCTCATCGCGTCTTAAAGTGGGGGAGGTATCTAGAAACTACACGTTATTATATCGAATGCTTTAATTAATAATTTTTATTTTTATTTTATTTTTTATAAAGATAAATTATATTTTGATTGTGATTTATCAATAGATGTAAATTAATACAATTTATTAAGTGATATATCGAGTGGTCTGAGAATAGTGATTCAGAATAAGGTTCTCACAAATCTTCCAGCAAGTGTAGCGCTGTAAGTGAGCGCAGCAAATGAGTAATAGTGCAGCCTCGATCCGCGGATACAGGGGGCAAAAAACGCCGGCATTTTATTTTTGGCGCCCGCATTTATATTTTTACAATTCATAACGGGTTTTTTTTTCTCATCAAAAATTAATATTATTTTAAAATAGTTATGTGTTTCTCGGGCAGTTGGTTTGATAGCAAAAACTGTTGAATTAATGCTGCTATTTTTTGAAGGTTATCTTTTTTTAATTTATTTTTAATATTTTCAGTAATAACAGATTAAAACTGTATAAATCGCAATATATCATACCTATGTTTCCATGGTATTGCCATTTTTTTATTACTTTCATGGTTGAAATTTTAAAAGTAAGATTTTTTTTATTCAATATTTTAATATAAAGTGAAGGAGATAATAAAAGATGCAAGTCAATAATTTCGCTGTTGACAGTACACCGTACGAGATCTCTTGATTTCGTTTTGATAGGTGATAATTTGAAATGGTCTTTGAGTTTCTTACGCGGATTAGATGCAGCCTGTTTTTTATCCGCATTTAACGCGCTCGCAGTTTTTGTGGCATTATAATTAATATCAGCTTGCCGGCGGTGCGTCCGTTTGCTCGTTTTGTGGACATTTGCATGTCTGATGTGATAAGTGGACGTCTGGAGTGCTCGGTGCCTATATGAGACTCTGATGAATTGTATAGCGAATGAGATTATTTTTTGTTATATTATTTTACTGAAAAATATTTATGTTATTTAAAATATATTTTATTATAATGTGAGATATGCTATTAGTGAATGTTCAAAAAAAATTACAGTCAGTGAATTGTTTTATTTCATTCATACCATAACTTTTATATACAATAAATCTCCAAATGTAATAGTAAACGTATTTATAAATGTAAATAAAGATCGTATTATATAAGAGACGTTTATATTCTGATACTTAATTTGGCTTAACTTTGAAATTAAATTGACATCTCCTCCCCACCCTCGTGACCACGAGTGCCCAAAAACGCCGGGAACAAAATTAATACAACAACAACAAAAAAGGGAACAAATACTACACGTATTCGCATAAATTTAAGTAATAACTTCGCTCAACTTTATTAAGTCGTAGCTCTCCTATGTTATTTTCTAATGTATCACAGGAAGATCACAGCCGACCTCATGATCGCATTATATTCAGATAATATTGTAACCTAATCTCTTCTAATCTATAATTGCGATGCTCATAGGTATGGACAGCTGAGTTCGCAGAGCGAATTTCAGGCGGCGTGGGGTCAGAGGGTCGACACAAGAGGGCACATAATCACCACAGCGTTGCCGACGTGCGCCCATAGGTGGAGCCTTCGTATTTTGTATAAACACAATAATAAACATATACTGAGGAAACAGTTGAGTCCTGGGTGTATTTCATTATGTTTAATACAAGACGAGATTTTATATTAGTATTTTTATAATTGTTAATTGATTTACAAAGTTATTGTTAACTTTAGTTTTAAGTAGGATTTAAAAGTCCAAGTGGTGTTAATGACAGACCTTAGATAAAGTTATATATTTCGTTATATCCATCCTTATATACATGTATGTTTAATATTGCTACATGTATATAGGTAACTAATACATTAACCTTTAAATATGTTGAATAAAATCACTTCCAGTAAAATTTCGTAAAACTGGGTAAGAATTAAAAATGTGATTTTTTTCATTATTATTCGACTGTTGCATAATATTTATCAATAATGTATAAATCAATATGAATCAAAACACACTAATGCAACAAAAACATGCATCGAATGGAACCAATTTGATCTGTCAAAACATGCATTAATTTAACTCGGTCAGTTATCTCGGACGCACGTTACTCCTCGACTATATTAACACCCAATTTGCTACACTAAATAAATCAACTTGTAACCGATAAAGTAATAAATCGCCGATATAAATCAAACATATATTTAATACGGTCCCGCGCTAACGTTGCGCTGGACTTGACCCCGGTTGTTAATATTTCATAAGTCAGTTAACGTAAGTGGAAAGGAGACGCAGCTGGTCTGATTTAATGCACTTGGGACCGATGGACTTCCAGCATCGCTGAGAAAAGGTGCCGTATGAGAAGAATGCTGTAGTGAGAAATTTTTCGTCTATGTTTTATAACGTCTTACAAGTAACGTGACAATTATGATTGGGATATCAGAAGTCCCGCTCAAGATTAGTTTTCAAAAATAATTACATACGTTGTGGCTTCCTGCCCGGGTAACAAAAGACACAATAAGGAATATATTTTTATTTCTTGACTTCTAAGTTAGCTTGTATACCAAAAGGTCAAAAATTATTTATGATTTATTTAACTTCTAAGCAATGGTCGATTTAGTTTTGGATAGTTTTTCGTTTGTAAAAGATTTTAAATCTCTTACTCATTAAAAATATCTTCAATTTCAATTAATTTGATTAATTAAATATATCGAGATTTTGATTGAATCGACCTCTTCGTCGACTTTGACCTGCTTATGAACAAACTGAGTTAAATTTACAAATTAAATTAATTAATTATCTATGATACTCGGCCTTGTTTGCTCGTGACGCTTATCAATAATGTATATGCTTTAAAAACATACTGGCAGGTTATTTTAGCGCTTCTAATATTATCTGTTAATTTTTAACTGTCATTCTGTCAAGCAAGATATATTCGGTTAGGTTAGGATGACATTTGTTTTCTTTTTTATCGCGGCCACTGACGTTGATAAGAATCTGCATAGTTGACAGCTACTGAACGAAAATTATGCATTAAATTATAAAAATTACCATATACAACGAAAGTGTTAAAGGCTACTGGCAGTTGAATCTGTTTACTATAAAGACATTTCATTATTTGTGACAATAGGATTATTTCTTATCATATTTTAAGTCTTACCAGCTGCTACCAGCCTAACATGGATAATCCCAAAGGCTTTTTATAGTTTATTTAAATTTTTTTTTCTGTTAAATATTTAAAACTTTATTGAAGGTTTACTGAAGGTTTCGTACGTTTATTTTTTTCCTTTCTATTAGTAATTGGTTGAATAATTGTTGAAGCTTGAAGCAGATTTTATGAACTTTTATAATTGTGTTTTTTAACCTATTTTAAGTACCAATAAATCTGTACTTCTGTATTACCATAGTTATCAAACATATATCGTCACCAATACTCAAACTATTTCCTACAAGGCATTAAAACAATTAGTAACATAGTCTTAGAAATGAACCACAATAAATAAATTAAAGTATTTAACCGACTTATAATTGTTTCTTCACTTTGAAGGTATTTAGGCTTATTAAGTAAGAGGTCTGATTCATGGGTAACATCAGCCGCAACACGTGGCGAGATTTTATTATTTTAGCGTTATTCCTGAGTGACTACTTTATATAAATAGGTATCTTTACTTTGTATTGTAATCATTGATAATCTCGACCGTTAAGCGTGTTTAAAATAGTTTAAAAAAATATCTTCCAATAAATATAATGATCCAATAAACCTTTTCCGATACAACATTGTAAGCGAGGCGCATCAATTTAACTATTAACCGGTGGCAACATTGTAGTAGGCGATGTTTATGCCTGCTGGTAATGGCGGCGGACCAATCACGCTGTCACAGCCGCGCCGGCGCCGGGTAGCGCGGTAGCCGCACGTCCTATCTCACAATTTAATATATAGAATTTCTGCAAGGTTCAGGATCACAAGTCGTCAAATATGTAGTTAATACTATTTAATTTTTGTATAACATTCTATTACGTTTATTTATCGTTGAACATCTGATGAACCACCGCTGTAGATGCAATCTCTAAAACAATTAAAAGTTGCGTTTTTGTAAGGAAAAGCCCGGCAATTAATCTGCAGTTTCTCTGGTTTTGTGGGTGTTCAAGGGCGGTGGTGTTCACTTTTCGACACTTTGCTTTTGGCCCCCTGTATAAAATTATGAGAGTAAATAGGGAAGAGGAGGAGATGGGGCCCACGCCCCAGTAATTAAACGAAACTGAGAAATATAAACGTCTATTACCATACGCTATGTTACTACCCCGTTTGTGTGGACCCCATCAAGCAATTGCCGCTGGTTCTACCATTTTAAATGGTAATTAACAGAGATTCGCATATACTAGATTTGTAGTAACACAAATTATATACTTTGTCATTCCGAATGTATACCTCTATAAAACATGGGCTTACACGTTAAAAAACTTCTTAACAAAACAGCGATCGTTCATCCGAATGTTTGTTATACAAAATGGGCTCAACCTTTGCTCTCAAAAAGGATTCCGTTACGAGAATCGATTAGAATCGATAAAGACGAATGATTAATCGCGTCTAATCGATATAATTCAAACCCGCGGGATACGAGCGCGGGACTCGCGTCATGACACGCAAATTCTGACACCGTGACAAATTGTTGTGACAAAATATTTCAACAGTTGCGTCAAGCGAGCCCCATCAGCCCTCTAAACGACTGAATATCACGTGAACTCGCACATATCGATATTTCACTTGCTCATAACAACACCAATCTTAAAGCCTAAGCATAAAGATCAAATTGCTGTAAATTTTTGCCATTGTATGCATTACTAAGTTTGTCAAGCTGCGTAACACAGGCCACCAATGACGAGGCGTTCTGAATTGAAGTTTTTGAATTTGAATGAATGAATTTGCGTTCGGAAATAAAGGAACGGTGTTGTGCGCCGTGAATGGGGCGTTTGGAAGTGCAATTTGTCCAATGACTTGGCTCTAATTCGAATTAACATTTCTTTGATTGTAAAGTATACATGTTAAATAAACCATCTGTCGGTTAGACGGTACAAAAATACACGCTAATCACGATCGTGATAAGCAGAGATTAGAAAATTACTAGTGTACGTGTACTCCTTCCTTAATAGTTGTTGCAGGAGTCCATCGGCGTTGGTAATATCAGGTGACCCGCAGTTCCTTTGCCCTCTTATACTATAAAAAAATCCAGAAAACTATCTTGATAAAATATTTTTGTCATCACTGTCATCCATCATAAATATTATAGAGGTAACCTTAATGTCTTGTCAATGTGGTTAAAATTTCGCATATAATGTAAATTTTTAAAAAAGTTAGTTTTAATTAGATGCAGTATTATTTTTGGATAGGTCAATTGAATATTTTTATCAAAAAAGAGAACAAAAAAATTGAAAAAACAATATAAAGAAAAAAACAAAGGATCACAATGACTAATTTCGTTTGGTTTAGATTTGACAAGTCGAAAACCAGTCGATATTCATCGTATAATTATGCAAAATAAAATCGATATAATTCTTATAAAGACTTATTTAAGAAGCATAGCTGCTTCTTAAAATATTTGTGAGACCTTAAACACGTTTCAACAAAATGAGAACTTAAATAAATTTGCAAATATTTGACGTGTATTGTGCACATAACGTTTTTCAATGGCAATATTTCTTTTATCGTTACGATAAAATCGGTTGCCGTCAGCATAATTATCATATCATGATTTGTAGATGCGCTATGTTAATTTAGCTTATATTGTTATTTATTAACATTATTCTTCTTTTATTTTATTTATGTATATATACAACGGTACGGACAACTCGTTATTTTTGACTTAATATCCTAGTACACTAACATATCCAATAACTAGTTGGTAACATGCTTATATTGTTACATTATTCAAATTTGGCAGAGAAAATAAATAAATATATCCAATGTTATTATTGGATATTATATTATATTGAAGAAAATAACAAGTTTTATGTCACAGAAACGAACGAGAAGAAGAACGAAAGAGTATGAATGAATGAATGATGATTCTGTTTGCGCATAAAAATAAAATGTGTATGTTCTATGTAACCTTAAGACAGGCTGACAATATCAACTAATTTACTACTTTGAGGCATAAGTCTTTAAAGACAGATTTAACCACAGTTTGTCAGATAAATGTTCTGGCAGAGAAAAGACAAAAAGGCTGATCCGGTTTTAACAATGAGCCCGTTGATGTGGATCAATAGCATAAATGAGCCGGGTAGACTGTTGATACACGACTTCAAAAACACAGGCGTAAACAAGAAACATTCTGCGCGATGCGCGAGGTGCTGGAGGCATAATTCCGGTCCTTTCCCTGCCTACCCTTGTCTCATAAAAAAGGATGGGATTTTTCTGTTTATCTCCTGTGTACATTAAAGGTAAGCAACGCATCAAACTCATTAGCTTGTTGCAGTATGGGTAGCGCTCACATATTAGTGAATATTGCTCGTTGGCCATCTTCTACTATTAAAAAAAATATATATTTTCTATAATAGACTAGATTTAAAAGCTTTCTATCGATTCGTACCCAGAGTATCGGCTCGACCTCTGACATAAAAATCAAATTCTCGATGACCGGTCAATATACTATTATAATGGTATCATGCTACGTGGTGCTATCACCTGACTCTTTTTGAAACATAATACGTCTATTGTTTGTACTAAACGACGCTACACCACTGGCTTAAGGTCGAGTTTCACTAATGCGATTACGTCGACTATAAAAGACATGTCAATAGTCTTGATTAAGTTGAGGCTATCAATCTTAAGTTATCTTTTATATCAGAGATCGCTGTCCGGCTAGAAATAGGTAAATGAAAGCGATGATTTGTGAACACTTACTCGAAGTCAAACTTTTTAATTCTTTTAAACAACTTCCTTTATTGTGATTATGAATTCAAACGGTCGTGTTCATAATTATGACAGCTCTTGAATCGCTTTCCATAAAGTTTGATAAGCGTTTTAATGTACATTTTTATATACGATTAGTTTCGTTTTGAACAACATGTAGTTGCTTTACAGTTTTCTGTATGTATATATCTATCATTTGAAAATTTACACATTTAAGAATGACCTATGACAAAAGGAAGAAAGGAAAGGAGGAAAGGAATTGCATACTTGGGACGGCCAAGTGTCAGACGCCCAGTCGGCCGTCCCAGGTATCGCTGGAAGGATGAGGTAGAGAAGGACCTGCTTCACCTTCAAATTCAAAACTGGCGAGAGATGGCGCGGGGGAGGCCAAGGCCCAGTTTGGGTTACCGCGCCACTCTAGTTAGTTAGTTAGTTATGACAAAACATTTTCTATAACTTTGTTATTATATCCTGACCAGGAACATCGCAAAATTATGTACTACATTTTAAAATTGATAATAATGCCATCTACCTAAATATTAAATAACTTTAGTTAATCAGATCTTTACTTTTTTTTCATAGTTTTTAAATTTCTGTATCGACTGTATTATTTGATGTATGTTGTATGTAATGCTGTATGCTACGATGGACCTCAATTTCATTATTTACTAATAAAGTAAGCTGGAATGAAATCGGGGCTTAAATTAGGGCGATCGGAACACGCTGACTCATTTTGGTCACTTCTCATGACAACTGGTGACTTGTGTCCCTCGCTTCAGGCAGGTTTTTATGTTTCCTGTGCTCCTTTTGTCTCTGGCATCGCTGTGGCGTATCAATACATCAATATTGTTCATCCACATTTCTCCATGAATTTGTCTATACTAAATTTCATAGATTAAATATACAGTATCCTTATTTGTTGCGTATCGATATTAAAATTAAACAGTCCATTTAGCGTCGCAGTAACGCTGTCCAGATTGTGCGTACATTGTCTTTGAATACTTATGTGGAGGCTTTGTGGCGTTTGGAGGCGCCGCCTCGCGCTCTCTGACAACTCAACGTGCGCTTGAAATATTCATGACGTGCGACCGCACCGCGCGCTGCCGCCGCGCCAATACGCAATGCTTGATCTCACTTAAAAAAACTTTGATGTTACTTTTCAATGACCAAAACACACCTGCCCGTAGCAGGCCAATCATTTCACTGGTTGTCAAAGCATTAGTAGCCAAATTTGTAATGACTGAATGTCGATGAATACGTAAACAAGCTATGAGAATAACTGAACCGTTTTATTGTAAATTTATATGTCATTTTGGGGTTTGTGACCTGCACTAGTCCTATTGTATTGATCTAAGCTGGGCCACCTTAGCCCAATCCGGGGCCGTAGGGTACTAGAACATATAGCCCTGTTGGGAACTATTACTACCGTTCAATGTTGCCAGATAGTCGAAACACACTTCCTCATTTGCTCGCCAAACATTTTTGTTGGGTTATTTTAATTTATAATAAAAAAAAAAACAATTTAAGCCAATATACCTTTCGGGTCCGTCCCTGTGTGTCCTAATGGTGAAGACAATACTGCCTCTTGGATAATATCAACGACTCCACGTGCGCGAACTTCTGCGCTGTCGTGACTAGTTTTAAGTCAATAATCAATTGTATATATTAGCACAATTTAAAGGTGTTAATATTATTCCAGCATCTTCAATAACATAATTAAAGGCAGGTCGAGAACCTTCAAGAAACAATAAAGTTTGGATTCATAATTACATTAAATCGCTCCCTTGCATTAATTGATTGCAAAACATCTTACTGATGCGAGATAACTTATTAAATTATGCTAATCTAAACGTAATCCATTACTAAGTATTAGCTTTTCTAGTCATGCGATAGAACTTTGTCACCATCTGACCAATTAACCCTTTTGTCACTAGAATATTCTCAATAAGGCACTGCCTTCGTGCATTTAGTTCTCAGTCAGTGAATATAAACAAAATAAAACCATCCCTACTCGCCTTTTTATTGGCCCTTCCTTTTCCTCCCGCTCAAAAGGATGGCATTTCATCAGTATATCTTGTAGTAGCTATTGATGATATCTTTAGAATAACGGTGTGCACACTCTTACTTTAACAGTGGTATTAGCCCGTAACTAAAACGTCTGTTTCAGGAATCGGATTGACCGGTGAAATACCACGACCTCACAGAAGACAGGTGTCAAGTAGAACTATTATGTGTGATGAGTAAGGTGCGGGAGCCCTAATTATACACATATTTTCTTTCTCGTCCCTTTCTAATAAGGAAACAGATGGGAAAGGGAAGTTGATTTGTCGGGAAAGGGTATGTAAAGGAAAGGGAAATATCCATTTTTCTGTTTATCCCCGTCTCTGTCCATTTAAGATGCATCTGCAACTCATTAGCTTGTTTCATATGTCTATGGGTAGGGATCACTTAATACGTCGTGAACTGATACTGGTTGCTTGTTTGCTACTTTGGTCCATAAAAAATGATACTTTTTTACGTTTTGTTTGTTCTCAAGAATTTTTTTTAATAAAAAAAACTACAACTTAAGCTAAGGTTATATCTATATCTAACCTTACCTAATGCCGGTGTTTTAGAAGTAAAAAAAAATCTGTTTTAAAAATCTGTTTGCGAATTGTTTTAAGTTCAACTCGAAAACAATAGATCAAACGTTTGCCGACTAAATGCGGTTATCAACTAATGTGCCAAAACCAGGTCACATTCCTGAACAACAAACAAAACAAAGGACAACCATTTAAAAATTGTAAAGAGTTGATTGTTTACTAGATATAATAATAAACATAACGTTGAATTGTCTTAATTATTTTAAAATAAAAACTAAACTACAATACAAGTAAAATAATTGGAAGATTTGATAACAAATTTTATGCGTTTTTTTTTATATTACTGTTATAACAATATCCGTTTTGTTTGAGAAACATATTTCTTGTTATTGATTGTTATTCTGTCACATTCATTTAACCAAGATGAGGTTTGAGAATCTAAAGTTATTTAATTAAATTAAATTCTGCGACAAACTGGATTAAGGATATAAACTAACAATTAGAAATAAGAGTCAACTCTATACCCAGGTGATAAGAGAAATAAATTCCACTTTGATCACCCGAGTCACGTGACTCAGGTGATATCACCCAGGTGATAAAAGTGGAATAAACCTTTTCATCGGTAAGCAGATGAATGAAGGTAGCCCCTTTTCGGATCTTAGACTATTAAAGCTAGGTTAGTAGATCTAGTTATGCACAATTTATTATTTAATTTAGATAACAAACATGGGCGTACAGTGGATTGTTCACACAAGTCACTAACAGTTTCAGTAGAGTTTAGTGGATGCTGAGCAGCCGTATAGCTATAGCTTTGACCTGTAAAAATCAAATCATAGCACAAACCTACTAAAGATCATAAAAGTAACAATAACTAATTGCGAAAGAAGAAAAAAATACGGTCGGCACATGAAACGTTGCGCACAAAGATGGCGGCGGCGCGCACCGAAACAAAAGCGCTCGTAAAACAGATCTATTCGCAGAAGAGAAATTTTGCACAAGTTGCGAACGCTTTGTGAGTTGAGACGAGTGCAAGGTTTAGGCTTAATGACCACAGTAAATGGGCATTATGTAACGACTTTGAATTCTTACATTGGTCTCGATGTTTTGTACACGTAATAAATAATTAAACATCGAGTCTTTTACCCATATTAGAGACTAAACTATCTTGCTACGTCAATACTACAATTTAAAACTAATATTTAAAATTTTCTTAGTTGTAATATCGTTATAATTTTGTGTTTGTTCCATAATAATATAACAACGTCCATTTTATAATTACTAAAACGTACATATTTATGCTTATAACGAGTATCAAATTAAAAATATCACAACGGGACCAAAATCATAAAATAAACGCGATTAAATCCGTAAAATTAGTTTAATTTCAATGTTATTCGCGTTAATATTAAAAATATAATATCAGTTAACTTCGTATGATATCACTGCTTTAATTTTTGTATTTTAAAAACATATAACTATATATATGAATCAAGTCAACCTTTTAGAGCCACACCTTTGTATATCGCGCCTCAATTGATTCGCAAAATGTATTATTAATCCTTTTATTTATAGCTCTATAGTATAAAAACTACATAAACCAAATTTGACATCCGGGTTCGGAGGTCGTGTCCCCGATCAGATATCTTCTTACTCGATTTTCGAAATTTAATAACGGAGATATTTTCAAAATTATAATTCATAATTTATTTTAATAAGCTTTTGTATCTTCAAAAGAGACTTTAAAGGGAGCACGCATATATCGAGGCACGTGGAACATGAATTTGAATTACCGTAGGTTTACATTCACATAATGTCATCTCATTTTTTTTAGAGAAAAAGAAAGAGAGAGTGTACATCCCGACACGATTTTCGAAAGTGGAAACTCACGGATAGGTACTAGCAATTATACCAGAAACACGCCCCATGCAAGAGCACTATCCATAGCTAAAAAAAACAGTGTTGTCAGTTAACTTAAATCGCCATTATATTTTGATCGAGTTAAGTACTATCCTATCTTTTAAGTGGGTCTTAATTACACATAGTGAACAAATTTCATTTTGATCCGTTTAGTAGTTTCGGAGTTTATCCCGGACAGACATCGTGATACGAAATTTTTATATATGAGATAGAGCCTTAAGTATGGGAGTAAATGTAGCGAATTCGTCAATGTCTATCCTACATATGTGATATTAATATGCAGGTGGCGTGTCAAACATACTAGACGCTACAGAAAATAATAATTAAGTAAAAATTTAACGACATTTTTGCCTACTGTATATCATATTTGTCATATTTAAACCGAAAACCTGCTCTCTTGTCATCTATCAGGACGTTTGTATATCCACTGCAGGTTCTGTTTTATAGATATACATAGATTTTTAGAATAGCTAAACTTAGGAGGCAATGGACTGGGTACATTGTAAGTTGAACGGATGACTGATGGGGCTAAACGATTCTAGAATTGCCGCTGGATACAATACGACGTACTATGTATAGCTCGTCTAGTAGATGGGTCGACGATCTGGTAAAGGTGTCGGGAGTCTAAGGGCCAACGCAGTAGGAAATAGACATTTTTGATGATGCTATCTGTTTGATGCAAAACAATTTTTCAAATCCAAACACCGTGCAAGGTTTTTCTGTAGTCTACAAATTCCTTAGTGTGCCACGTGTCACCAATGATCGAGTGTCATGTTTAATTTATAACAAAAATTGAGTAGCGAGCAGTTGCTTCAGCGACCAAAAGCCAGTAGGCACGGTGGCAGACGGCAACACGGCCGGCGCGCACGCGTGGTCCGCTTACAAACGATTGGCGGACGCCGCCACGCCTCGCGCCGCGGCCGCTGCGTCGCCTAATGTACATTAATTATTTATGTTCCTCGTAACTCAACCGACCGATACGACTAGCTCCAGCCCGTGGCTACACCTGCTGTGCCTAAATTATGTGTTTACAACTGCAGTCGTAAATTTAAATATAGTGCACGTTTGAGTGACTTAATTTTTCACATATTTCTTTATACTTTAAAAAATTAGTGATCTCTGGATCGGTTAAGCATTTTAAAGGGAATTTTTCAGATGACTATGATCTGATCACATATCTTTTCATGATAAAGCACAAGAGTTGAAGCGAAGTAGAGTTTTGTATGAAGTCTTAGTCTCTAGTTATTTATATGTCCAGCCTGTCTTTTGTATGTACAGATTGATGATATTTTCGTAATGTTTAAAACAGAATCAGGTAAGTGAACTTGTTATGGAAAATTATATAGTATCTGTGTAACGTCACTATCGTAAGTTTTTTACACAGGCAACACCGCATCGAAATTACTAGAAAAAAAAGTACATGTCGTCAACGGCCACCGTGTTCCGGCATTGATAGGTATTAGATGCAGCACTAAACTTTAAATTAGGTCCTCAATCCAGATCAGACAGTGCCGGCGACCATATTTCATAGTCGGCTTTGCGCCGTTGGATCAATATGGATGAGTGTTGCGCGCGCATTCATACGTCAAAGGCTGCGCAGGCGCGCGCCGCGAGTAATGGCGGACCACAACAATTTATTACTTTTATTTATTTATAGAGACAGAATTGAAATGCTTATTTTTATGTTAATCTGTAAAGCTGTGATATGGAAAGTGGTAACGAAATAAGTATGAAATCAAATCAACTTTTATTAATAATACATTCGAGATATCGATTTTTAGGGTTCCGTACCCTAAGGGTAAAACCCTGGACCCTATTACTAAGAACTAAGAATCCGCTGTCCTTCCGTCCGTTTGTTCCTCTGTCTCATGAACCGTTATAGTTAGACAGTTGAAATTTTCACTGATCATGTATTTCTGTTGCCGCTATAGCAGCAAATAACAGAATAAAATAAATATTTACAACTAAACAAAAGAATAAAATACATATTTAAGGGATCTCCCATACAACAAACGTGATTTTTTTATAGATAATGGTACGGAACCCTTCGTGCGCGAGTCGACTCGCACTTGGCCGGTTTCTATCATGACACTCAACAAATTTGTGTACTGAATTTTTCTATGAAGTCACATGATTTTTTGTCAAACGTATATATTTTAAAATGCTATGAACAAATGAAAATAAATAAAATTATTTAGTAAATTATTGAATTAAAGATGACATGTATGATTTTTGCATAGTACTTAGGAATCAATCACACAAGAAAGATAAATATAAATAAATAAATATGCGCTCACGCCCGTAACCCAGAGGGGTAGGCAGAGATCATGGATTTCCATTTGGCGCGATCCTGGCACACCTCTCTCGCTTCTTCTACATTCATACATCTACGCATACATGCTCGTCGGCTATGGGTGCTCCTTACATCGCCCTTTTTAGTAAGCCACTAATCTGATCGATATAAGTTCTAGGGATAATTCTATAATTATAAAATATGAATGAATAAAATGATCAATGATAATAAACAGGTAGAAATGTCGGACAATACTATAGTTTTTATTACATTCAAGTTATTGTAATGAACGAACCAACGAACGCTAGCTACCGAGCGTCTAACCGTCCGACTTGGCCTTTGGTAAAATCGACGTGCGCACAGCACATGGACGACCTTGTATCAGATTGTATTGCCATCCCGACCTTCTCCGTGTAATAACGGATCATCAAATTCCTATTACGAGCATAATATCGTTGCTCGAACAATTTAAGACGTAATACTAGTTTATGAATTCAAAGTGTCAGACCGAGCTAACTTGACAATACTGTAACATTGTGATTCTTTGCATTATTATGGTTACTGCAAAAAATATTACAAAGTCAGTTATAATGCAGTTTTTACGATGAGCTCTGACAGGACCAAAATATTGTGTAACACGCAACTGTTTTTATTTATTACGAGTCAATTTGATACTTGTACAAATCATTGAGGCTATAGTTATCTGGAAGTTAACTTTACCAAAAAATAATTTACGGTTTAGAATTCTCTAGAACTTTTATTCCATTTAAATAGTACTTACGTCATTTTAATAATTAATTTTCTCACCTACATTTGAAAAATAAATTTTTTAGATTTAAATAATTCAAGATGTGAGAATGGAGCTCAAACTAAGATGCCCTGTGTGTTAAGGCTTCTGGC
The DNA here is from genome assembly GCA_000931545.1 of Papilio glaucus. Lineage (NCBI taxonomy): Eukaryota > Metazoa > Arthropoda > Insecta > Lepidoptera > Papilionidae > Papilio > Papilio glaucus. The sequence continues at coordinate 548,469 of JWHW01019064.1, read as the reverse complement.
TCCCCCTCTTTGAATCATGTTGTTTACTAACTATAATTGGCTTGTATTTGTGTTAGTAATTGTAACGCCGTAGTTAGTGACTAGATCTAGACTTCAGACTGCGTAGCGATGGCCTAAGTACATGTTTAGCGTATCATTGAGTGGTTATTACCGCGACGACAGTGGAAGTCCGTCCGGGATGAGGTGATGCAAACTTAGATTACACGGTCCTTAGTGTGGCCGTGTACAGGGTGTTCGGAAATTGCATTTAGTTGAACATTTATTTAATTTTTATATTATTTGATGTGGTAAGCACGTAAATTTGGATTCAAAATAGGTACACAGATTTGATATACAATTTATTTATGTCAACACGGTGGTCTCTCTAAGGATATTTCAATTAAAATATAATTTTAAATAATTAAAGAAAGTGTCAAAAATTGGTACGTTCAGAAATAATTTCAGTGTTGCCACTATCCAACGAGTATTGTCAGTTTTGACGTGACTGAATGTTATGTAAATGCAAACAAGCTGTATGATGACTGTTGTTACGGTCGCTGGGCACGGAAGTGTGGTAAGCGGACGGTCGCTGCGCCGTCCTCAAGGATGAGCACCGAAACTGTGCCAATATGACCTTACCACTCTGTTTTGTAGTACATTGATTTACCTATGACATTCAGTATCCATCCTTCAGTATCATCCATCTCCATGTTTTTCTTTTTTTTACGTTTCTTTTTTAAATTTTTATCTGATTTCTTTATGCAATCAAATTGTAACGTGAAGGTGCGATTGACCTATAAATTTGATCTTGCGATGTTTGTATGTGTTAGTCAAAAACCTAATAACAAAGATATAGCCGTTTTTCGTATCTCAATCAGTCGCCTTTTAATACCAAATCAAAAATTACCATTACTTATTCAAACAGGTTAGGGTTATACAAGTCAGACTTTCTAGTTTCTAGTGCATCTCTAAACAACTAAATATTGCGCCTCTATTTCGTAAGTCGTAAGATTCAAATTGCATTCGAACTTTCGTTAGGGACCTTCATAAATATTCAATTCATCTCATACGAAATTCAATTTTGTCGTGAAGGATTTAGGTAGAGAATGGCGTGAAGTATACGGCCGAAGCTTCTAAATGGTTTAAGGTGCACTTTCCGCGCGGGTCACGGGATGAGCTCAACCTTTCACGCGTGGTTCGTTCTAGAATGGGCGCGGCTTTCGCCATGCTTTACTGTTTCATTGTAACGTGGAAATGTGAGATCGTAGATGTTTAGATAATTTAATAGATTGCGAACATGTTTCTTGGACAAAATATACATTGTTATAGTTTAGATGTAAGCCAATTGCGTCTTATTTTTATCCTGGAATATAGAATAAAGTAGATGATAATTTCTAAGCATTTTAAATTAACGTATTGCTTGGATTATGATTCTTAAATTTGAACAGTTTTTTTATAAAATCAAATTTGTACTAAACAGGGAAATCTCTTAGGAGCTGCAGTATAATAAGCACTCTACCTACTATGCTACGGAGTTGTTCGTCACATTTATTACTTTCAAATGTTTAAAAAACATAATGAATGGTTGTGGAGTCATTAGAGAACAGCCGGCGGCTAGCATTTTGCGGATTTCTCCTCATCTCCCAATGTACTAGCCACGTTCGTACTCGACGTAGCCGACGTTCAACTGATTGTATGTTAATCTGTACACCAGCGACCCCTGGCGGATGCATTGAGCAAAAGGTGACATAGTTCTAGCGCGGTGCGAGTCGAACCTATTTGTTAAGATTTACAAGCGATTTTGACATTTATTACTTCTACATTTTACGTTTGCTTTTCTGTCTTCTGCGTATGTACATATTAAAGTAAACCTTAATACCTGATGGCAAAAGGTTGAAAAACTTAATGTATTTATCGTTCACATGAGTTTTAAATTAAAAAAAAAAAACTCAAAACTGTAGATTGGATTTTAGTGGATATTTTAACACTGTCTACACCATTATAGCCGTAGTTTATGATCATTAAATTATAACTCAAAATAAAACACTTTATTTATTAATTTAAATGATCTATATGTTAACAGACAGACAAACAAAAGGGTCAACATTAAAAAAATGTCGGCAAAGGCAACATTTGGCGCAAAATTAAAAAATAATTCTTAAACGCGACGACCAGACGACAATACAATGTTATATATAGATCCATAAATTCTCGCCCTTTAATAAGTTCCAAACGAATTGTATGGTATACTATATCTTACGGGCGTAAGTCGTGAAATAATTGGTCGTACAATTTATTGTAACTACCCACGACCGCGTGTAACTTAAGCCCGGCAATGCATGCAAATAAGTTTCTATTTCAACGCGAACTTTCAACTTAACCGATGCGAAGGTAATTAGGGTTGTCATGTGAAAAATATAACATCCTGTCCAAGGATTAAGTTAAAGATTAAGGCATAAGTCGCACTGCTCTATAAAATAAATAGGTAATGTATTATGCAATATGTTTAGTGCATGGATACTAAATGTTTTATAGGTCACTTTAACGAAAACTTTCCAGTGGTCAAATGATTGATAATTGTATTGAGGACCCCATGGCTCATAAGTTGTATTATAAAACCGTAGGCTCTGGATTCAATTTCTGGAAAGACAAATGGTTGTTTTCCGGTTTAGTTTTAAGGTTTTCCTTATAAATTGTACAATAATTAAACTCAAACTAGTATTTTACGTACCACTAAAAATAATTTTCTCAATAAATAGATAAAAAAAAAATAACAATTAAATAAAGAATGAGAATAAATACAGTTAATACAATAAAATAAATACAGTTGAAGGAACGATACTGATTCAATTTTGTTAGGAAATTGAGAATTAATTCCGAACATGATTGAATCAACTGAATACGTTCAAGGTCTTTAAGTTGGAGAATGAATAGGCTTTACTCTTGTAGCCGCGGTACCTTTTTAAGAGTAATGGGTAACTCAAAGGATTGTGATTCAGTGACAAGTATGGTCACTTTATAGCTACTGTGCAGTGCAAAGTATACGCATATAGCGATTTGTAAAAGATGGTAGCTTATAGTTAAACTCACTTTAAAGTTAATACTGGTTTTGTTCGAGTTGTTTGGAACAAACATAAATATGCAATGAATAAGGTAACAAAGGTAAATTTTTGTAAATTTCGTATTGTGCAAACAATTTTTCTTTTTCCTTTTTTCTTCTTCACTTCCGATCCTGCAGGTAACATTAAATTAAAGATTGACTATTACCTAACTGTTTTGTAATTTATTTATATTTATTACATTCCCTGTTTAGTATATTTCGATATTCTATTTAACGGACCAAAACTGAAGTGGTCCTTCGAGCAAATGTAACTATTCACAGAATATTTATACGAAAGTACTTTGTTATTAAGATCTTATTCAAATAAACTTAATAATAAATTGAAATAAATAAAAATGAATGTGACTGACATTAGAAATTAGTTCAGAGACAATGTTTGTACTATCTTAGATTCAGAGATACGGATTTTTCTATTGCAAAATAATGTATGCGAGCACGCCCATAACCCAAAGGGTAGGCAGAGATCATGGATATTTATTTCGTGCGATCCTGCCACACCTCTCTCGCATCTTCCACATCCGTACATCTAATCAGGTACAGGTACTCCTTACAGAGTAATAGGTGGATTATTCTATAACAAAAAGTTTGTAATGGATTTATGTTTTATTTTCGCTACCGTTCATGTACTTGTACCATCTTGTTTTGGTCGCAGGACTAGTGTTAAACTTGAACATTTCGCCGGCACTAGTACTCCGGTGATAGATTGTCCGCATAATTGGATCTTGTAGAATGTAGACATGTAACGTGTAGAATTTACTTGTGAACATTATTATTCAACGTAGTTTAATTTTAAATGCAAATATATTATAATAATTGATGATAAATGTTTGGGAATATGAATTTAAATGTCCTCCTTATTAGTAAAAGTGTGTTTGCAGCTAGTAATACAAAAATGATTTAATGTATCGATAAGGCGTAGTCCGAACTGTTGGCAACATCCATAAACTAGTGTCATTAAAAAAGGGCAAAAGTCTCTGCACTAATTCTTAATGTCAGTCACATTCATTTTTATTTATTTCAAATTTCATCGCGATATTATTAAGTTTATTGCGATTACAATCTGGGGAATTCATTTTTGACGTTTTTATTTGAATTTATGCGATTCCATGCGGTGTTGCCGCGGTAAGTTTACTGTTATTAAATTTATATATTAACCTTATGTCTCAAGAAATAAAGACTAAACTTGAATGGATATTATATTTAGTTTTGCATGTGGTAAATTTGTACTGGTGACGCCGTGTGACCGTTCTAAGATTTTATTATTTTAAAAATTGATATTTTATTTTTGGTACGGCACTGCTAACGCGCGCAGCGGGTGGCTCCGCGCCGACAATATATACTAGGCCTTAGTTTCTAGAATTAGAATTTGTTTTTGCTTTTTCTTTAATTCCAAGGAAGGGCTTTAAAGAATCGTGCAGTGACATTTTTAGGTTGTTTTGATTTTTTTTAATCATCTTGAGAATCGCTTATTAATGAATTATTTCGTAATATTTTCGGTGACATAAAAAAAAGAAACATTATTTTTATTGTTTTTCCGGTTTTCATTTATTACTTTTTATTTGCATATGAACATGGAAAAATGTTGTTTTAGGTTGGTTTCATTATTTTTTTTATAATCGATACATATTTGACACCAAACGGTACAAGAAGAATTAGTGTTGTAACTAAAATTGAGAAAAGTGTTCTCCCGAAGCAGGATTGACAGTGCGACAAGACAAATTAGTGAAAAACACATTTATCGCTAATGAGCAATTACTTTTTTAATTTAATTTATATTTAATAATTAAATACACATTAACCACGAAAACCCGAGAAGTAACCGAAGTCGAGAGGTATGGAGGGCTATCACGACATCGGCCGCCGCCGATCTGCGCAGTAATCAAATAATGTGCCGTGTTTATAGTCAGATCCGATCTTTACTGCAGTGCCCCATGCGTATGCGCATCTTATTAATATTTACCTACACCTAGTTATATTACCGTTACAAACTGTTACGAGCGCGGACGTTTAAAAGGCAACCAACGAGTGCTCTATGTGACTGATATTTATCAGATCTTACGACCATATAGCATTGAAAGGGTAGACAGACAACTGAAAACCTCGTTTGGATAATGAACAATCCTTATATGCTATGGGTTCACATCCGTACCCCTCGGGATGGGTCCAACTTTTATAGTAGAAATAAATATCTGTCTTTAAAGTGTAAAGTAATATGTATTTTATATTATTAAAGTACCTATGACTACTGCCCGTAGTCTGTATAGGGTTGGAATCCAGGACTTGGTATTGCTGGTACTCCAACCACTCGCCACGGGTGTCTTAGACAAAGTAAGCATAACTCGGAGCGTTTCTCGACATAATGAACCAGCACCCTAATGCAGCCACGCGAGGGCAGCGCCGCTCTCTGGGGAAAGCCGCCCCGAGCTATTCGTGGGCCGGGTAATGGCCCAGGAACACACGTCTATGCGGCGTATGGGAATCTAAATCAATGTAATTGAGACTTCTGCGACTACTTAGGCGTTATTGTTGACTTAAATAACTGTTCTTTTGTGTACCGTTCGCAAAAAAATCACTTGCAAATGTATTTTTAGGATTATGCTTCTAACAAACTTCGTAAAAGCGTTTGCGATTGAAATTTCATTATGATCAAAGGTTTAACGTAAACTTAAACGAAACAGTTCTTTTTATCAAAGTAAAGTTAAGCATATTATGTATAAGTTAAACATACTTAAATTGTTTCAAATACAAACCATCCGAGAAAGGGGTTGTATTAAATAGACCAACATTAAATCTCTTTATACATTGCAAAAAAAGTAGTTTAAAGTTATGCTGACCGTACGTTCGTGATCTCCGGGCGGGGAGTTCACGACCGGCACCACGATATCCGCCACATCAACATATTTTTAACGTCCCCGTCTGATAACAGCGATCCAAATCTATACTAGATTTGCATATTAGAGTAGTTTTATTGCCATAAACAAAATTATAACTATACAATTAGTTGTTTAATCGTCTTCATACTATGGCAATACCTAAACTAATGAAGTTTTCAATTAAAATATGTTAACGCGACATTAGTCCTACCGTTTATTTGTCCCACGGAACTTAATACTCTAAACGTTTATAAGTTATATGGCATTTTATTTCATTATTTATCTTTAAAATCAATTGATCTAATAAAAACATATTTATTTAATTAAATAAATGTAATTTACAACAAATAACACTTAACTTAAACTATTCTGTCTTACGATGTTTTTTTTAACTTTTCTTACAGTAAAATATGCTTTAAAATCACATGCGGAAATAAATCTATATTTATATGAAAATGTTTGATATAGTAATCGTTATTTGTTTAATTATTTGAAAGGCAATTACTACGACGTTGGATCTTTGCCCTTCATAGACTATCTTTATTGATAGAAAGCCATTTGGTTTTAATGTTTTACTCTGCACCTCACGTCTTTTGTTTAATCTCGAGTGACGTCTCTGGTTGTTAATTAAACAAAACTTGATTATAAATATGAGAGATAAAATTTTATGGGTTCTCTAACCACCCAGAAAGTGAGATTGTACCCAGTATATCCGTGATGTACCTAAATCATCCCTAAACGTACATTTGAGGATTTTTTTTTCAATATTCTGCAACGCGGTTTCTCTAAAGTCTAGTCACTATTTGAGTCTAGAAATCCATTATCCCCACTCCTTGAATTGTATTTTCTGTTTAAATTATTCCCATTTTGTCTAAATCACTTATAAAAATTCAATTGAAAGCCAGTCATTTTCATAATACGAGTATTATAGCCTTACCTAAAATTACAATGGAATGTAGCAAATTCCAGACCGGTTCTTGTACTACACGATCCAAACCACGCCCTTCAACACTAAAAGGACTTAATACTAACAAAACACTTTCAATAGAATGCTTCGGATAATATCGAGTGTTATGAGAAATGTCCGCAACCGACGCGAAGTTCCCACGCCCACGTGACCACAAGCCCACAAGCCCACTTCACGCATATAAACTTAAGTTATCATTTCAATTAAATAAACTTTCTTATTGTTCTTGTATTATTTTCTTTGATAGCTCAGTATGTCGTAAACAAAATTTAAATTGTAATTGAGGAAGGGTAACGTTTCTTTGCGATTTACCATTATATTTACCTTTAACAGAGGTAGGTAAGATAGTTACCCGGACAGTTAAGTGAAAATATGATTAAAAGATGGCAGCACTAGTTTTGGAAAAACTGACGCTTGAAACTTCTCCCAATACTTTTTTATACGCATATGTAATTTTGATGTTCTTTATTTCATTTTAATAACAAGCCTGTTCGTCGTTTATCAGTAATGAATAGATAAAACTAAACTTGGGTGGTCGAGTTTTGATAAGTTAAACAGATAAATTGATTCCATGTACAGATTATTAATATTTTTGTCAATTTATATGCGTATGAATATATTAATATCAATTAATTATAGTTTAACTACTAGGCAATGCTCTGTCGCCACCTGCGTGCATTCGCTACGACAAATATTTTAAATTCTTTTCTCAAGTTATAACTTTATCTGCTCCTTAATCTTTATAACATTTTTTTTTCGTCGTTTACTGTTCGATAAAGAAGTAAAACTATTTTAATAAACAGTTTGGTCTTCTAAAAGTCGATCGGAAACTATAAAACGCCGCAATAAATCCTTATCAGCGACATCTAGCGAGTGTCCGGTGACGATCAGAGATAATTAATTATGTATTCATAATAAATTAACAGTGGGCACATACATCGTACTTCTAAAGTTTAATCCATTCAACTGACTTGGGACACTGTCGCTCGGTTCTTTTGAGTTTTCTTCACGTGTCTTTGACGTTGACGTTTCCAGATCAATCTACACTTCTACAAGCCGCCAATCAACAGCGCTCTTTGGTCCATTTCAACACTTCAATTAAATGGTCGTCTATAAAACGTGAGCTGTCAAATGTTGTCACGGTGTCGACACGGGAGGCGCTCGAATCGTCGTAGTTGTATAAGGATCATAGATTATACGAAAACCTTTATTAAAATGTAATAAGTTACTTTAAATTATAAATACATAGGTTAATAATATAAATAGCAGAGTAATACAAGATATTTTGTATCGTTATTCGATATTGCGCATAAAACTATACACATTATGAAATATTACATTTCTCTCGCAATAATTTCGAGCGTAACTGATTTTAGATCCTTGTTTATGTTGATTGTAAATTCGAGCTTATGTCTGTAATAATAAGGGTTATCGTTAATAACATACATTCGGATGAATTAAGCTATATATGAGGTGAGATATAACATTTTGCGTCGCCCCGAGCTATCTGCACGTTTCGCGTTATGTCTCTTTCCCTCTCGTGTATATTCGTATTTTGCTACTCGCTCTTAATGGAGGTTTGCGTTGTCATTTTTGTAAATTGACCTTTGATCCTGAAATGTAGAGAGCTTGCGAATTAATCGCTAGGTGAGAATCATTCGAGCTGTCTTCATTAATAGCACACATGTCAAATGTAACTGTTGTTGAGACCTTATTGAATGTATGTATTTGAATGTGACTATTTGGAAACATTTTTACGATGTAGATAATAAAAAATATATTTTTATTGCAAAATGAGAGAGATAAATCAGATTAACCTTTTAAAAGACTGGAAAATGTAGTTTCCTTATTTGATCAAGACGAAAAACATTCAACCTAAACAAAATAAAACTGATCTCTAATTATGTAATTGTTTATAAACAAACACCACTAATGGCGGCGCGAGTGCAGTTCTCGATCCAGTGTTTAGCTTTAACGGGTCTTTATGTCCCCTTTATTTAGATAAGAGACTAATAAAAACTCGGACAATTCAACTAAGATGACCGCGGGGCGGGTTCAGAGTAACTTGTAATTAAAATACTTTAGTCTATGGTAATCGAGAACAAACAGTGACATTACGGCGCGCCTTGGCTTGTTACACGGACATAGAGAATAATGTGTTGCATAATTTATAACGCTTTTATCACAAATATTAGATACGTGTTTTTGTTAGGAATTCTAAAGGATAGAATTTTAGGGTTATCACATTATCAAAAATGCTATGTACCTTCTACAAATCTACAAAATATATAATGAGTAATATATCGGAAAGATTGTTTATTTGTTTAATATAAATTAGACATAGTGTCTGTGACATGGCTTACCACGATAAATATAAAAATCACTAAAATTATCTCTGATCAATAGCTAAAACTCAAAAGAATTATACTAATTTTAATAAAACTAAATATTTGTTTCTTAAAATACCTACATTATATTTTAATAGATTACAAATTATTGCATTAAATTCGCACAGGATCGACGACCTTATAGTCTTTTGAAATGGCCGATTTCTTAATGTACTAAGGTATTGTTCGTTGTCTTTGACCAAAATTTGTATGGACAACACACCAGCGTGTGTTGCCTCACAAACAAATAAATCAGCTACGTCACTTAAAAAGAGGACAACGTTTTTAATTAGCATAATACCGCGCTCGAGCCACATCCATCTCAAGCTGCACACAGATATCGTTGATACAGATACTAAATTATTCTCGCCTCGAGCTTAGCAATTGTGTACAATTATTTCAAATGTAGTTTAATCATTATTTAATTACGAACGCTCGGTTTTAAAAACATTAATTCTTTTAAATACGTGTCATGAATTTACGCGCCAAAAACATTTAAACGTCAAAGATTATAAATTAGGCATACGATATTCTTTTATTCTATGGTTTACGATCGTCAAAGTGTTTTAGTGTACATAAGCTTTAAATGGTCGTGTTGAAAGATTTATCGTCATATAAACGACATACGCTATTACGTTTAATTGGGAAAAAGACAATTTTATTGATTGAAAACCATATAGTCGATGCGAGCAATGGATGACGTAACGGGAAACGTTTCGAAACGTGTCGATAGTGCTTCACACCTCGTTTGATTGCAATCAAGATGTCGATTTCCGAACGTTGTCCGAGACAAATAATAAAAGACTATCGCTTCAAACCCACAAGGAATGCCCGTATGAAAGGTAAAAAAGAATTGAACGCGTTCCGGAGTGAAAACAATTGTGTTTTAATTCCGTTGAGGTGTTGGAGTACCGGACTGCGGCATGCGAGTGACCCCAGGTCAGATCAAGCTCGCCCGAGTAGTTACACCCACGTTTGAGAAAAAATTATAAATTATAGATATAGTATATACTGGAATCCTTACTTATTTTCTACCTTACATTTTTATTATATAAATTACTTGACGAATACCTTAATATGCAGACATAAAGGCGTATTGTTGTGATGTGACGAGTGACGGACGACGATTATTCGGTGAACTTACCTGTAACAAAATAACGGAATAAAAATGTATTAATTTAAATTAAAAGTTAATAATGTTTATTATTAAAGTTAGATAGCCTGGTTAAATCAAATAAAATTAGCTAGTTTAATATTAACATATTTTTTTAATTAAATAAAAACAAATATTTATAATAATATATTAAGTAAAAGAATTATACAGCGAGCTTTGTGGTAAATTTCTGTAAGTAGTAAGACCTGGGTGATATTTTTTATTTTCTTACAAATACCTCCTCTCCTTTCTTCTTCTGCAGCTTATAAATTAGATGAAAAGCGCTTAGTGACAGATATCCATCTCTGTTTCTCTCGCAATAGAATTTATTTCATAATACAGATAAAAGATGTCTACTTACCTACAGATTTACTATTTTTGTCAGCTTCAGAGTTGATACAGTTTTAACGGTTTGTGAGATTTTGCTTGTGAAACTTTTGTCTTATTACCTCAAACCGTTGTTTAATTTTTAAATCTTTAGCCAACCTTCTTTGTGATTTGGTCCAGGCTTTGATTGATTTATGGTCCTTCAAAGTTGTTAGATATAATCCCTAATGATTTAATAATAATGATTTTATTTTGTAATAATTGTAGGACAAATACACAAAACCAAAGAGTATAAAAACAACAAAAAGAGGATTACAGCAAAAAGGTTTGAGTTTCGCTCGTTGTTAATTTTTATTTATTATCTGTGAAAAACTTAAACGTGAATGCTTTGTCTTTTTAATAATTTGACCAATATCGATTATTGTAATTATTAATAATTGATCGAGAAAATTACAATCAATTAAAAGCCAGTCGAAAATTGTTCTGATTCCAAAAGTTTTTTTTTAATAACCACTATTGATCTCGATAAAAATAAAAAATCGATTTAATTACTATGAAACCCGCTCGCCGGGGTAATTTCATAAACAATTAATAAAAGGTCACTTTGAGTATTCAACAGAAACAAGAAAAATGGTTTGAAATAGTGTTAAAATATAAAGTGAAAATGTCGAACATTTTAAGTTGCAAAGACTATCTTGATAATAAAATGATAGAGTCGAAAATGAAGGCGAAGAAATATAGTTTAAAGTGTGATCTGTATGAATTTGTGATAGTTGATGATGATTTTTTTTGTGAAACAGTGGTGGCTCAATAGTATAGGCCTAGGACGTACATACGTGGTCGCGGGTTCGAGTCCAGACAGATGCTTTACTTTGTGTCAATTTCATCACCACTGCTCCAAAAACGGTGAAGGAAAACATCGGGAGGAAACGGGCTTATCTTATAGCTATTAAATTTAAAGACATGAAGATATGGGCCAGCATAGCGGATTACGACCCCTTCCTTCTCCCGGAGAGATTACAACATAATTATCTCCATAAAACTACACCATTTGACAATATGTAACCGGCAAGTCAATGATCTGCAGCTACTTCGTCTATATCTCTATTTATCTGGAAACAGGAATATCTAATCCCGAATAGAACACGACAAACATTGGCTCAAACATTGGCCCGAACACCCACACGCGTCTATTACCAAGGCTCTAACAGCTTAAGTGCTGTGTTAATACTCGTCCACAATGCGCCGGCGCATTGTATACGGTTAGCACAAAAATCATAGCACAAAGGACCTTTTCGAGTTATTGCCCCGTTAAAAGGCCGGACGTGCGGTGGCATGTTGGCGTGGTAATGGGTGGCAGACGGGACAACTATTTCTTTCAACAACTTCGATTTATTGAACAAAAATGCTACGAATTCGATTCGATTTTTATGTAATGTATAAAACTAATTTAATAGGGTTAGGAACAAGGGTGAATTATTTTCAAGCATAACGTTTAAATTTTAATAACAATTATCAAATATCCATCTAATTTCTAAAAAGACTATATTTAAAGATTTTTATGCGTATTAAAGTAAGTGTTATTATATAATTATAATCAAACATAATGGGTAAGATTTTCAAAGGCGTTACGTATTATAAAAGCGCGCGCAGCCAATAAACTCGCCTCTCCGAGGTAACGGTTAAGTGTAATCGATGGACGCACGTCTGTAGAGACGTTAACTATCGAATTATTATTAAGAATTCGTGGCTCTGCAAACACAGGTCGCGGTACAAACCGAACGATAACGATCTCACAAACAACTCGGCGAAAGTCGGTGAGTTTCTAAATTAGCGGGTCCAGATGAGGCGCGGGATTGATAGCGGACGAATTAGCGGCTTTTGTTGGTCGCCACACGCCACACTACGGACGTCGGGTGACCATGTTAACAATTTTTTCGAACAGTGTTTTTTTTTACGTATTGTAACAAGAAATTCTTAATGGAAGACTATTAAAATACTTACTAAACGTGTAAATAAAGTTATCTATTCTCTAATGTACTACATTATCATGGGGATAATGTAGCTTACATTTCATAACAATTATTTGCATAGTTAATGCGGAATTAAGTTAGATTTATTGTTAAGGTGTCATATATTTTTTATTTATAAGTACATTTGTTATCAAGATAAAAATGAGGAGACCTATTGGTTGATATTTATAGGAAATATTCAGGTACACAAACAGCCGTCTTGAAAATAAAAGGAAATAAATTTTCAAATATACTAGATGGCATTAAAACATTAATGTTAAAACTTAAAAATTTTTACCATAACATCGGTATTTAAAATATTTTAGGTAATAAATTTAGGCCGAAATGTAAACAATTAAATGTCAGACTGCAGAGGTCAAGTGACCTAAACGTCACAAGTTATTATCGCATCGCATAATATTAGATTCCTTTTTTACTGAGGCAAAATAACCTAATGACAGATGCTTCCAATCGTTGATTTTATTTTATTATTAGACCTCTATTATAATAATTTATATCATAGAGATGAGTCTAATTAGTAATTTAATCTTATAATAATATTTTGATTACAATGCTGTTTTGAATTTTATCTTATTTTAATGAAATTTTTATTGATCATTTTGATTTAATTAAAAATATATATATGATGAAATAAATTTATGCTATGATGATATATGATAATTTGATATCAAAAGTAATACAATATACATTTAATTTATTTTAGCGAATTAATTTGTTAAGTTAAGTTTAAAAAAAATTGTAAGTCAGGAAAATAAAATAATTGTTTAGAATAGTAAAAATTTGACAATTTAAATATCTATTATTTTGACATTATATTGACTAATATATAAATGAATGTCTTAAGTAAGATATACAACATAAACTGCGATACACCTCTGTCATGTTTGAGATCTAATGAGTCCCGACTGGATTGGGAAGCATTTTTTTAAATTCAACGCCAAATTGGTTCTGCCTGCCTAATATCTCTAAGGTAACATACGTCTAACATTATTTTGAAACTACTGTATTTTACACTTACTATTACTTTTTAAATATAGTTAAAGTAATAAAATATGGCTACTGTAAGAATAATCAAAGTTGCCTATTAACGAGACTATCCGAGTTCTTTTGTAAGCTTGGTCTCCCTACACCGGTACACCATTTAGCGCTACACATTACCCGCGCGAGCGTTTCCGGATCGATTGCATTAACACTAATTTTTACGCGGTCGATCTATGAAAGCGAACGACGATTTACATTCGCGTTTGATTTTGACATACAATTTTAAAGTATTCTAGGCAAGACTCAACGAAGGGTTGGCAGATGTGTTGCACTTTTGTGTGACTATTTTCTATTTTAATCATGCTAGATATGTTTCTGTTCAGACAGACGATGTATCGGTTGGAGATTCTCTTAATCTTACTTATCAATTAATTGATATCCGTAAGAGATGGGAGAGGTGTCCTATGAGGTACCCCCGAAACGTCCAAATCAGAAACTGGTATCCTTCATAATTTCCATAATTTTTAGTTGTTTCTAAAGATGGTGTTCTATCGTTTAATTCGACAGTGATCGTGGAACGTAGTTGGACTATTAAATTGAAGGGTTAGTTGATCTATGATTCGTGTGCAAATAAAATGACGTCACGAGCGCCACTGTTGTATAAAGGGACCGAGGAGCGTTGTAGGCATCGTAAATCACGCACTATAAAAATCACTTCCGCCGTCAGACAGTTTTCTTTTCGCCTTTACTATAGTTATAGGTCCTTGTGTTTAGCTCAATGGATCTTAATCTCTTACGGAATCCCTAATTGTTTTTTTTTTTATTTAAATAAATAATAAATGCTCCACCTTTTCGGAGTCGGTGCTGATTGTAAACATTCTTCAAATGTCTATGTTAAACATTTGTAATTTTTAAATTGTTACTAGAATTTTTAATGTTAAATTTGATAATTTATTAATTAATTTCAAAATAATTATCTGATTGTAGATCATTGTTACGATACCCTCAAAACATTTTCGACTAAATGTTACCAGTAATTAATGAATATTTAATATCAATTAATTTACTTTAAATATCCTTAAGCCCATAAAACTGTTCATTTAATTTTAAAAACGATATCAACATTCTTATTTCTTGTCTCTCGCTCTAACACCAAGAGAAGGATAGAGACGCAAGCGTGTCCGGATCGACATTATATTCGAGGGGCAGTAGGTCACAGTGTAGAACAAAAGCAATAAAAAGTATCGTCGATGGACAAGTGTGATAGTGAGCTCGGATTTCACACAGACTAAAAAGGTTATTGTTTTAAAGATAAATGCTCGCCGATAAGGCGCTCTTGGTGGTTCGCGTATCGTTTATGGTTATGTAAATATGTGTTTTATTATATAATTTTTAGGTTTCAATATTAAATGGAAAGGTCATCGTTGATTTTGATAGAGACTACATTACATGCAATAAGGTTAGACGTATTGTTTCAGTTTTGCGTAATTACATGTTCAAATGTTAAGTCGAGCTTCATAATTGGTAATTATGAAGAGGCTTTCCTCGTTTGTTAGTGTTACTTAACATATTGAGATGTTATACGTCGGATCGACCCAAGTGAGGTGAAGTGAGAGCAATCCCGATGACACTTGCGACCCCAACATTAATTACAGTTACATGAAAGAAAGAGAAGTCGTAACAAAAGACGACTTTTACAAGCAATGTAGATGACATGTGGCGTATGTAACATGGATGCAAAGTGATAACAGATCGGACGGTGATTTTTTTATGGTAGAAGTTGGCACCTATACCTCCCTTTAATGGACAGAGGAGGTGATAGACAGGAAAAGGGATGTTTCGTTTCCTATCCATTCCCTCACGTTCGCATCTTATTCTTAGTAGGAAAGGGTCGGAAAGGGAAGGGGACAAAAATTGGGCCTCTGGCACTACAATCTGGCAAAACGCAGAATACTTCTACTTGCCGCCTGTCTTCTTTGAGGTCGTGGTATTCACCGGTCGAGCCGACACATCTGTGCAACAGATGTTGTTGCGGGCTCTACCGCTGTTAATACTACATTTTTATTTGCACTGTATAAACCCTGGATTCTATATTTCTATCTACGAGTACATCCCGATAAGTCCGTGGGACCGCAAACTTGTTAATATTTAACTACTATCTTGGAATAATTATTCAAAAAGACCGCACCAACCGTGACATTTTTAAACAAAGGCCTCAAACAATTAAAATTTGTTTTTTTTCAATCGTACACCAATCAACAAAACACACAAGTTACGCCACATAAGAAATAAATAACATGTAATTTGATTATGACTTAAATTTGTATTTCACGCGTCGACTTTTATGCTGTCCGTACACGCGATCGCCGCGGCGATATCTTCATGCGAAGGATCAAACTGTTCGAGATAAATGTTTTGACTTTTTAGTTCGCATGTTTTCGAACTATTAATGATGGATTGGAGTCTGATGGATGCAGTAATTTCTCAATCGCTTCTTCTTCAGATTTTATTACCTTTTGTATTTTTATTCACTTGATTGTTCAATAATCAACGATTGCAACGTGCTTGAATTGCAAATAATTTATCGATTTCACGAACATAATCTCGGTTTTTGTTTGTACCTAATTCGATACAGAACTGTTATTAAACCTGTCACTTGACCCATTAATTGAAAAAAAGTACTTTGTTACAGTTTTAATAGGAGGTTAATTGAAAGTCATCAACTGCTGGCTGTAGGCCTCCCCTAATGATCGCTACAAAAACCCCTGCTGTCCTCATCCAGTGCGCTTCCGCAACCTTAACCAGGTCGAACTATCTTGTGGAAGGTGTGCCTACGGTGCATTAACCTGTACGTGGCCTACACTGCCCGAAGAATTGCAAACCTTAAGTGGCAATAGACCGGACATGTTGCTCGCAGAAGGGATGGCCGATGGGACTGAAAGATCCTATAGATTAAGTACTAGTAGGTGTTATTTCACATTCTTTATGTATGCCTTTTGGTTATAAGATGTAGACTAGTCATATAGATGAGCCCGTACTTAATTTGTGTGCACTAATAACTCGACCGTTGATCACACGATGATGGGAGTTAGCGGCCACTTAGCGTAACTACTGGCTTGTAAAGCCTCTTCCATACACCTCGCGTCTTATTCACTTATCCCGTAGTAAGTTAATGTAATTCAATTTAGTTAAAAGTCGATAAAATGATTGTGATAAAATTAAGCCACTAAATGTTGTGATTGCAATCTACTGCCACTTATGAATCCCCTCCCCCCACAAAAAATATGTTTTTCTGAAGACCTCTCGTTAGGCAATGTTAAGTTGACAATAAAGCGTATGATCAACCAATGGTGGCATCCTAAACCCAGTAAGCAAGAAGGGTAACTGTCTTGTCAGTAGGTGACAACCGGCTGGAAATTGATGCAGCCACTAATGAACCTGAGAGACCAGCAGAGCTGACCCCAAATAGAAAAGGCTAGTTATAGACGAAGTATCCAGACGATCTCTATTACCTTTGCTTTACCAGAGAATCCAAAGATCTAGAATGAAGAGTATATTTTTGTAAGATTTCCGTTCGGTACCAAAAAGAGTGCACAACTTATTATTAAGAAGTTTAGTGTACTTTATGAATTATCATCACGTGTGCACTAGCCTTTACAAGTACGGTGAGAAAAGGTGTTTACATCAGAGCCCGGATCATACATAGCTTGTGGTCATTAGTGTATTGAGGCGTCTCGTAGGCATGGACAAATCAATATACACCTCCCGAAACAAACGCAACACTAACAATACGATAATTAAAACGTAAACAAAAGTAAACCTTGTGTCTATCGCGTTAAGGATTAGCTGATTGAAAGATTAGATGTTGTTCTTGCGGACGTAATCTATTAAGCATATATCGAAATCATACAAAGGCCAAAGTCGTTCGAACGTCGCGTCGTCGCTCGTTACGATCGATGATAAAAAGTCGTCGATGATTTCGAGCGATTTGCGACCTTAATGCGTGTCGTAAGCTTGAACCGTATATTTGCATTTCTATTTGGTCACTCGATCGGAGCTGTTTAAGCGAAGTGATAATGTGTTTCGATCGCAGCAGTGTCGACACGTTCGGTGTGTGTAATCGCGTGCTTTGGGTTCCGTTGCATTGTTTGAACGATAGGTTAGTGCGTCGAGCAACTCCGTTCATTACCTCATTACGATAAATACAGTATTAGCCGTTACACGTAAATTAAACAAGCACTGAACGTGGTACAGTACACTGCTGAAGAAAAATGTATAGTGTTGAATTTGTATTACAATTAACGCTAATTGAAGTTAAAGCGTTCATTAGACATTTTTCAATATCGGGCTATATTTAAAAAATTGTATATAAATAAATAAATAAAATCTTTATTTTACACTTTCCACATAGCTGGTTCATTGCGGCCTTGGCTCCTTTACTAGGTTTACCTGTATTCAAGAAGCCAATGACTCCCCTTACAATTTTACAATTCTATGTGAAACATACATACAAATTAACTATTATACGAAATTACGGATGATTTTTTTTTTGTTTAAATGTCTTGCTTATTTCTAATGTTACTTTTCATTAATACTATTTATATTATACATACGATGCGATAAAAAAAATAGATTTTAAATTAATAACGCTACGAACTTTTCAAAATGAAGACTAAAAATGACTTAAAACTATATAAATCTGACGGGCCAGTTTACGTGGTTAGTAACATACTTGCTTTTCACGCCGCAGGTTGAGAGTTCGATTCTCACCCGGGACACACATTTGTGTGCATGAACTGTTTGTCCTGAGTCTGGATGTAATTATCTATTTGAGTATGTATTTACAAAAGAACATTATTATATGTAGTATATCAGTTATCTGGTTGCCATAGTACAAGCTCTACTTAGTTTGGGATCAGATAGCCGTGTGTGATCGAGGAAGCATTTCATTGCCTCAGATTCGAACGGCGATACATAGAGTTGTGGGTTTGATTCTCCGTTCAAATGTCATCAATCAAAGCCTAGCACAATCTTCAGGTTAATTGGTATGGTTTTATAAGAAGATTGCTAAAATGTATTACAACTTTTGATATCTTAAAAAAAGAAATGTGACAGAGGAACAGAGAGGCGGTAGAGAGTTAATCATTGTATAATATTAATTATTTTATGATCACTTGAAAAGCAAATCCACAACTGTCAACTTCCGATTGGAGTTCAAACGATATATGTACAAGCAGACCTTTGTGGAGCTGTTAAGAATGTTTATAGATAATTAATTATTCATACGCTTAGCGTGTTTCTTCAGTACTTGAGTTAGAGACGGATATTTAAGCTCATAGGTACTGAGCAAACAGATCGGTGTTTAAGGAAAGCGCCGACGCAAAACATTCATGCAAATCGATTTGACAACGTAGCTATGTGTTAGTGTGAACGAGTGAAGACGGTACCCAGATAAATGTTAAGCCTAGTACATACTAACTACATATCACAAGAATATAATACTAGTTATTACCCGCGGCTTCGCCCCTGCATTCGCATCTCATTTTCCTAGCTAATATTTTTTTTTGTAATTTGATTCCGCGTATAATAATGTCAAATTGTAGGTAAAATGTGTCAATAATTTGTCAAAGCATCCCGTAACCATGGCAACCGATAATGTAAAGAATTTATGATTATATGATTTCATCGGTTGAGTTGTTAATGAAATAAAACGTAACAAAAAAACTCGACAAAATTGTAACAGCAAAAAGTTTACTATATACCTATACTGTATAAAAAACTTTTGCATATATAAGGTGTTGTAGGTATACACTGTAAGTTGGTACAATTCATATAAATATTGTGAGACCTAGAATAAATCAATCCGTCAGTTAACCCCGCCTTTCATTCACGCCTTCAGTTATTACAATCAGAATCAATATTTCATAAAAGTTATTAGTTGTAGATTTAAGTATGTATCAAGTAAAAACAAAAATTGTATGTCATTTGACTTAAAAAAAACTGCTAACTAAAGTTCAGTATGTTTTTACGGTTAAGTATTGACTAATAATTGTGGTTAACGTTGTGTTTAATTTAGCTAAGTATTACCTTTTACTAGCGTGTAGTAAGATAATTAATGCGACGACTCTCCATAGAGTTCAACAGTTTCGTCATTAACTCGTAGACGTCTCCATTATTTGTGGCTCCAATGATGTTTTCATACATCATTTAAGAATTAACTTCTTTTATCCTTTATTTTCAGCCTTCAATAATAAAATGACAGACAGTATAATGATAAACATATTATTAAATTAAAGCATTGCGAAAAACCCTAAGTTTTTATAGTTTCTTAGTACTGTGGCTTTCTCGTAGGTCTCTTCTTTAAGTTCTATAAAGTAAGACTTGGAAAGAGTATGCCATAGTATTATCTCATTACTTAAGATTTATAACGTTGTTGTTTTTAATCTTATTATTTATTTATAACTACAAATCCCACTTACAATTACAATTTACATTGAACCAATTGTATAATAGCGAAGCGCAAAAAGTGCATATTTTCCTGCACTAAAAAACTTCGCGTTTGTTTACATAACAATTACAGCGTTGGCGCGGCGACCTCTAGCGGGCAAGAGTGTTCGCGCTCCAGTTCCCAGGAAACGAGCCCCCGGGGTACAAGTTATAATAATTAAGCGATACGTTATTAACCAGTAGAATGAGAGAGAAATAAATGATTTGAACTGTTACTGTTAAAACGGCTAACTTCATGGTCATGTCAACCAATGAACTCGCGCCTCGGTTCGCTCTCAAGCGCCCATGCGTCCGACTCAGACTTGACACGACCGCGAACTCACGCCAATCATCCTGATGATATCCGGGTAGATAGGATGGACCTCCGGTAGCTCCAAATATTGATGCTTACATAGATTGAACGTGACTTAATCCGTATTATTTATTCATTTAATTTATGAAGAATGCTCCTCCGCCTTCTTCCTCCGCCATTGATCACAATTTTGCAATTCTTCGGGCAATGTCGGTTACCTTGGTTCTACTGCGAATCACATCATTCCTGATGCGATCTCGCACAGAGACTCCGATCATAGCCCTTTGTGTGACCTTGTGCCGTCTGATGATGCTTGGAATTCATTAGGGCTTTGCGTCAATTGGCTTAAATATGACTGCTGAATCTCTGGTCTTACATTTTTTAAAATATGCATAAAATATTTAATCACGCTGCCTTCTGTGATTTGGATCAGGGGAGCACGTGGAGCCTTGATCTTGTGCGGGGGGCAATTAACCGCGCAACGCTACGCCTGTTCGGAGCGCGTGTCGTTGACGTCATTAAACGTCATCGCCGCGATTGCCAGACAAAGACATTGTACACGATTTAATTGCCTAAGACGCATTAGCTAAATGAATATTCAAGTAGAAAAAAATTTCTTGAGCGAAATGTAGATAATTTTTTTTTAGTTGTATTATCTTAGATTATAGATAAGATTATTTAATTTCATATAATATTTGAATATTTAAGTAATTGTCTTTATCTGTGATCATACTAACAGTTTGAACTCGGTTGAACCCGAAGTTATACAGTCCGAGCAAATTCCAGGTTTTGATTTCGTAGTGATGTGGGATAGATCCCACACATTTTCGGTGGGTAACTGAATACTAATGATTTTCATTTTACTTTCAAAATTAATTTAGCTTTTACGATTTTCGTCATTATTATACTAATAGACAATAAATAGAAATCATCAATTGGCTTGAGGCGCACGCGCAGCGCAATCTGCACGGACTGACAGCACAATACGTTCAGGTGTTATTTGTGAAAATCAATCATACGGCGGGCGACACGGCGCGGTCGTAAAATTGAAATTCAATAGTAAATGTCTTTCGCGTTATTGCTACTTATTACGTTGCCACGCTTTCACATCATACGGGACGGGGACGACACGACAAATTGTTTAATACGGGTGTGAATTATTATTGACTTGGGCCATTTTCGGACCTTTCGGCGACATTGGTCATCCGTTCTGCGAGTAATGTGTTCTGTTGCTAGTAGATGGCTCTATTTTCGTCTTAGTTTAACTAAACACCGAACAGACTGTGAAAAACTCCTCAAATCCTTTGTCTAACTTTAATCTTCTTTATTTCTCATTTATTCCATGGTTTTCCATTCCAATTACGAGCTTAATTTTAATAATAATTCCATCATTTTGAAGTAAAATACCAGAAAAACTAAGTGAGACATTTTAAGTAATAATTTTGTCTCAACAATATGCTAAACAGCGCTTGCTAATTAATTTATTTGCACGGTTTTGCTCAATTTAGATGTTATCCAGTAAGTATATTGGATATGGAGCGACGTCACGCGCCGATGCACTCATTTATTAAGTTCCTCATTATCATAAATTGCTACTTTTTTTTAATCTATTTACTTAAGAATTCGTCTGCGATCCAATTGTTAATTTGCTCATTACTATTTATATATGTCTGAATATGAGAAGCGTCTGGTTTTTGTGTTAAACGTCAATTATGTCTGGAGTATATTTGTTTAGTTATGCATCGTTGTATCGCATAGAGCGGACAAGTGTTAAATTATATTCACCATAAGGAAACTCATACTGTGTTCTGGATAGATGGCCGTCAAAATGAAGTCAAACTTATAGACTTGAATCTCATTTTTTCCTGGCTTTCTGACCGTGAGCGATTGGGTGGGTTTTCAAACGAAGCAAAGCATTTTTTGTAACTTACCAATATCATAAATATTTTCTCTTTGGTATCCGATGTCTACGGCGACAGCATCACTTCCTATCACATTCAGAATCCCCTAAGCTCGGCAATGGGAGGTTATCTCCGTTTTCATCAATACTCAAGGATTAAAATATGGGTTCTAAAATTACTTACGGATACGACACGATTTAGAATATCGTCGAGTGTAAGTGGTTGCATTTTCGATCGTAGACATTACGGCGCCTACGGTCGTCACCGTTACACCATTCCCAAGATTTACAGGAAAGGGTTAATAAAGCTGAAAAGTTACAGCCTCGACTAAAACACCATTGTTGCGTCCCCGCAAATAGTTCTACTTATATACTCAATGAATACTCGAAAGTACGATTTTGTGAGCCAAAATGAACTCGTGCGCCGCGCGTCGTTTGATACGTGCCGCTCGCAGTATCGCACGAGCGCATGGGGCGAGTCCTAATCATTAATTTAGTTTTTTATGCACCCAACTCGATACGGTACAGTCGCCTGCATATAAATCGGAGCATTCTGAATGTATTATGCAATTCGACGCACGAAGAATCCGTTTGAAATCTTGTTGTTTTGTAACACGTCTTCTGTAAACGCCACATTTCAATCTAGCCGGCGACTTAATATATTAATCAAAGGAATTATACACGAGACGCATTGCACTGCCGAATGCGCGTGACATTTAAACAAAATTAAAAAAAAAAAAAACCTTCTTTCACCACTCCACTTATCGAATCACGATTTCATAAAAAAACACATGTAGAACATAATAACGAGGCTGTCAGCGGTAACATTGACAAATTAAAAATCAACATCCATTGCAAAAGTAACATTTACCGTTAATCCTCTGACCCGTGCGACGCATTCAATTGATTGTAAAGGCTTCTTTTCGATGTTTAAACGGTAAAATAAAGTTGGTGGTCCGTGTGGCGACGTCAAATTTTCGCTGCAGTGTAATTAGAGATCGGTGAGTGATGCAAGGGGTCATGCGAACCGAGTGATAGAAATCATCGTGATGATACGACGCTTGGTCCAAGTCATTGACGATCGCCGGTGAAACGATTTCAACACATCTATTTACCTACTAACACAATGTGTTTTTGTACATAAGTCATGTCTTGAAAAACTTGAAATATATGTACTTACTGCTGGAGGATTTTTAAATGAAAACTTCTTTAGGGGCATTAGACGTCATTTGATAAGAAATATTATAATAAGTTAGCGTGAACAACATGCTGAAAATGCGTCGTTTCTTTTATTTATGTTTATTATTTATTTGTTTTTGAACTATTGTCCCACCTGCCGACTTGTTTCGAGTTTACATTTTTAATCTTTTTATGCTTGTTTTTTTTATAATATATTATTTTATACCTTCGATGAGTTTGGATTAAATAACGCTTTCGCTTATACCTTGTACCCTACACCAATATATTTCGGCTGGTCTTAATTAAAATTAATCGTTCTCACCTGACCGAGCCTATTGTAATTAATGATGCGTGAGCCTCCGTGCTACTTGGGGTGAACAGGTTGAAGAAAAAAACAAACGACGTATCACTAATAGATGTAGAGAAAGAAATAATTATAATGTTTAATGAGGTGTAATGTGCTCTCCTCAGATGTTACTGAACAGATTTTACTAGTGTGATATATGGATTTTACACACATAGTTTACAATAAGCCCTTCGTCAGTGTGAATGATACACTCAACTGTCAATTGAATAGGTGATCTTAGTCTCTTAAGTCGGAATGTCCTGATTTCTGTCATTCAAATTATAATATGTGTATAGTAATTGAGAACATATTCTGTTAGAATGTTATTTGACGTTGTGGGAACATCACGAAGTGCCAATAAAACGTAAGGTACACTCGCGTCGTAAACAAGAATGTCGCGCTTGTGTACAAGAGGATGGTCGCGGCGCAGCGCTCACGACCACGAATGGACTTGTAGCTGTTTTGATGTTAAACACTTTCGTGCAAGGAAGTACAACGGATGTTTATAATCCAACGGGACGATTCGATGTTTTAGCACGAAGGAATTTGGTACATGTTATCGATTTATTTTGCCTATAACATGTTTCCAATAAACGTTACGACGACGTAAACAATTATCTATACTATAAGGAAACTTGCCTCTTCAATTTATTGTTTAAAACATAAATCTTCTTGTGATAATTATTTTTAAATAACACCACCTTGTGCTTTATTTAACAAAGACTATTTGTGATTTGAATGCATAAAAATGTACGGAACTGCGGAAACGTTTAGCGAAATTAAATTCATATTTGAGATAAGTTATTTAAAGTAGTCCTACAGTTGTAGAACAACTCCGAGGATCATTAACTTAAGGAGAAGTGAAAATAAAGCGAAGGTAAATTTCAATCGTGGCTGAAAGCTGGACACACGCGATTGAGTTGTGATGTGCGTTGCTTTGTGTGTAAAGCCGCGGACACATTTACACAAAATATAAATCTTTTATTCTTATTCTTATCTTTTATCTTTCTTATCTTTTTTTTTGTTATGTTTGTGAGTTAAATTTGAAATATTCTTAGCGCTTAATCATACTTAGAGCAATTTTCGTTCGTCCTACATCTCTAACAAACAAGACCAGTAAACATTTGTAGTTTTAAAAAGGGACGGAAGAAACATAAGGACAAATATTCTCTCACGTATTATATCTCAAGTAGAGTAGACGGAGAGCTACCGAGAGCTTCACGAGGCAGACATAAAACAGACTCAGATAGGTTGGCTGGCCATGTGTTACAGAAGTCAGGGTACCCAAGAGTCGTAAGCAACAATTCCGTGAATCGAGACGCCAAGGAAGTTGGGATAGAGAACTGAAGGAGGCCAGACACCAACGTGGAAGAAATTGCTTGATCAATCTAAGGCCACAAAGGGCTGTAGAGGTAGAAAAAGATGGAAAGTAGGCAGTGATAGTTATCAGTTTATAATCGATTATAATTCAATTCAAGTAAGACAATGCTAGCGTCTATCGGCGTTTAACAAGAACGAAGTAGATTTTTTTGATGTGATAAACGTATAATCGTATCATAACTCTCAAAAGTGACTCGTAGCCGTACAAGAGTTAACCTCAAAAAATTATATATAACAAGAAATTTAATGGAAAAAAATGTATGTTAAATAGATCATTTAATATGCAAAATAGCTGTAGTCGTTTTTGTTTCTCCCTACACTTCTTAGATCAAAACGATATAATCTAGTTTATTTTAATATTTTAATACTATTTATTTTAATACTTGTGAATATTTTACAAAAATATTCACGAGTTTTAAAATAGAATTCGAGATTAAAATGCATTATAATTGTGTATTTAATGAGCTTTTTGCGTTGATCTATCATTTATCAATTGAATCAATTAGTACGTAAAATACTTATTTAATTGTTCTTCTTTGAACTGTATTAAAAAAGACTTTGCATTAACAAAGCAATAAATCACTTCACTCACCTTGGATCTTCAGGGAAGTTATGGAAATGTTATAAATGTGGAATGTTTGAAAGCGAATTGAATCTTAATGAATGTTGAGATTAAGGGGTTTATTCGTATTAGTGGTAGATAAAGTAGTCATTTTACTAATATTTACATTGTACTAAATCTATAACTGTACTGTCGCGCTCACAAAGGTGTCGAGGTACATCAACGGAAGTGAAATTTGAAAGACACGTTTCAATAATAATAATTTTTTTTAATAATAATAATTTTATTTTCAAACAAACATTTAACAACATATTTACATGTATTAACTAAATGAACTTAATCTAATACAAATATAAAGAAAAAGAGAAAAAAAGATACATTAAGAAATGAACAGAAATTTCGTCTCAATACAGAGAAACCTAATTAAACTTTGTCAAAATTAAGTATTTTATCTAAACCATAACAAAAGAGAATAAGTTCCTCAATAAGAGTGAAATTACAAATCAAATTGTTGACAAAAAGACTCCCTAGCCCCTCAATAGGATTCCATGACTGACGACGACATCATTCAATGACTGACGGCATTAGTTTTAGTAAGTTTTGGTAAAGTTTAAAAATTAAACATTTTCTGGCTTTACAATGAAGATAATGAATTGCAAAAGTGAGCAGCAATATTGGTCTCGGACGTCCAAGGAGAATTTATAGCGATCAGGTTAGTGACGTACTAAAGAAGTGCGATATAAGGAGTAACCGATGTAGACAGAGCGAGCGGACACCTCTCGTGTACCAGGATCGCGCGCGGAAATCCATAATCTCTGTCTACCCCTCTGGGTTAAGGGCGTGAGCTCGTATTTATGAAAATAGAACAATTCAGATAACTATTTCCTACATTTGACCACTTTATTACTTTTTCAAATACAATCGATGCTTGTGTGCCCACGTCCTTATAGATTATGATGGTCGGCAGCATTAGGCGGCATTACATGCGCGTGAGAACTGGTGCGGCGCCGCGCGAGGTTAGCCTAGGTTATGTGCACCGGCCTTTGAGTTGTTTCCGTACTGTAGTGGAACATTTTGGCTTAAAAGATGTTACAGAAAGATTATGTTCACTTTTAGAAATATGTATTTTAAAGGTGCCTGGGTTCGGTCAATAGTTCTATGTGAAGTTCGGATACTGTTAAAGGGTTTTTATAGACCTGGTTTTTTTTTTTATCTAGGTCTGGAAAACAAATGAGACGTCCAAAGAGAACTTATATCGATCAGATTAGTGACATACTAAAGAAGGGCGATATAATAAGTACCCGTAACTGACGAGCTTATATGCGTAAATGTATGGATGTAGAAGAAGCGAGGAAATCTATAATCTCTGCTTACCCGCGTGGGTTACGGGCGTGAGCGTATATTGATTTAAAACATCACAAATTGACATTTATGACGTACTGTATGCGAGGGGTTTCGATGGTTATATTATGATTTTCTATAAGTAGAAAGTGCGTGTGCGCCCTTATATTTCACTTTTTAATCAAAATATGCCCGTAATCCACAAGGATAGGCTGAGATCATGGATTTACATTTAGCGCGACCCTAGCATGTCTCTTTTGCTCCTTCTACATCCATATGTCTACGCAAACATGCGACGTTTTCCTATATTATCGGTACTCCTTATATCGTCCTTCTTTAGTATCTCTATAAGTAATTTAACTTAAATTTTCGTATCTGAGAATTTAAAACTTATTGTATTTTTTCTATTCTAATACATTTTTATTATTTTGATATAATAATTAAAAGTATAACGTATAAGTTATTGTTTCATCTTATGCTTAGAATATTAAGCATTGTTACCGGTAGAATAAGGTTTATTTTTAGTAAAACAGGCGTGAAGTAGAAGTATTCTGCGTTTCGTCTAATGAGGGAGGTGCCGGAGGCCTAATGTCCTCTTCCCCTTCCTACCCTTTCCTTATAAGGATAGCATGGAAACGGGAAGAGGATTGGACGAAGAGGGGGTTAACGGGGAAACGGAAATATCCTTATTCTTGTCTATGCCCTCCTCTGTGCATTAAAGGTAGGCAACGCATCTGCAACACATTTGCTTGTTGCGGATGTCTATGGGTAGCGCTCACTTAACATCAGGTGATCCGCTTGCTCGTTTGCCACCTGCTACCATAAAAAAAAACTTCAATACTAAAAATATCTACAAAAATGTCAGCTTGTCTGAACGCAATAAACTCTAAAATTACTTAACAGATTTCCATGCCCTTTCTGTGAGAAGTCAGAGCGGTTCAATAGTTTATTAAAAATACAAAAAATAAATTACACCTTTTCCAAAACTATTTCGAATAGCGAACAGAAATTCGCGTGAACGCAGGCCGAGCACCATACAGCGGTCCGAGTTTAGTTTTAACGAATGAATTTCTTAAGCCTTAGGCAGTTCACAATTATTGTTACTGAAAAAGTTTACGACTGATATTATATGCAAGTTAATCATTTCCTTGTCCTTTTCCCACTCATGTGGTGTGGCACTACGTTCATACTGTACAGTTTTTACGGCCGGCCGCAGGATTAATAATTATGTGGAAGGTTATATACAACTAAATTTGTTTCACATAATCTAAGGTTTTTTCAAATGCCTTAATGGATAAGTATGACGCGTAAGTAAATGTACATTGAAATCTAATTTAACACATCTACATTTAAAAGTGAAATATCGTTCGATGTCGGGAAGCTTTTTATAAGACTAACGACGGGAAAATGCCTTTGAATCAAGTTAACTATCCAGAGTCTGTTAAGTTAACAGATGCAAAACTTGTGACGGGATAATTTACTTAACGTCACTTAAGTGTATATTGATTTAAGAGCTTAAAGTTGTATTTACTAGTCCACGTTCAATCAACATTCCTCTCACATTCCCTTAAGCCTCGACATCCAGTTCTTATAAAGTGTTCACCTTTCTCATTGATTGTGTGCATTTAATCACACTTGTTATATACGATATAAAGGTGGATGTTGTAACTTGAATTGAGAAAGGTATGCTTCAGTGGTTCGGGCATGTTGAAAGGATGAATGAGGAGAGAATATCGAAACAAATTTATGTAGCAAAAGTGAGTGGCAGCGTTGGTAGGGGACGCCCTAGGAGAACTTATATCGATCAGATTAGTGGCTCACTAAAACGAGCATATATGCGTAGCGCGTAGTAGCGATGTATGAATGTAGAAGAAGCGAGAGAGGTGTGCCAGGATCGCGCCAAATGGAAATCCATGATCTCTGCCTAACTCTCTGGGTTACGGGCGTGAGCGCATATTTATTTTATTGATTTTTGTTGTATACGATCGTTATGTATCCTTAAGGGCCACTGTATTCGACTTCCCATTTGAGTATTTATAAGTCCAATAGATTTGATAGTATAAACTTATATATG
>JWHW01019064.1:496597-517884 GCA_000931545.1 Papilio glaucus | reverse complement strand
GTAGCAAAAGTGAGTGGCAGTGTTGGTAGGAGACGCCCTAGGAGAACTTATATCGATCAGATTAGTGGCTTACTAAAACGAGCATGTATGCGTAGATGTATGAATGTAGAAGAAGCGAGAGAGGTGTGCCAGGATCGCGCCAAATGGAAATCCATGATCTCTGCCTACCCCTCTGGGTTACGGGCGTGAGCGCATATTTATTTTTTGGATTTTTGTTATATACGATCGTTATGTATCCTTAACGGCCACTGTACTCGACTTCCCACTTGAGTATTTATAAGTCCAATAGATTTGATAGTATAACTCATATATGCAGAAACAAAAACATTCTTCTCTTGATATGATAAAAAACACATCTACGAGACGACACACATTCCACACGTTTATAAACCAACAACTTAGATAGAGTGGGAGAAAAAAGAGAAAATAATATGACACTAAGTTAATTTAACTAAATTAAGTTAATTGATACTAAATTATTTAGTGAAAATAAAAGGTTGCCGGTGCTTATAGTACAATATTTTCCTTTTTTAAACACTGATCGAATTATTGTTTTGTAAAAATTAAGTATTAAGTTCTATATGTTAATGCTAATAAACTTTTATTATTATTATTATTATTGTTTATCTCTTATTATTATTATTATTTTATTATTCTTTTCGGATTACAGAAAACAATATGAAGGTACGTCAACAATACTTTGTCGTGTATGCTCGTCCGGATTTCTATGTACCTGACTATACCTTGTTTCATCGAAAGATATGATTGTTGTAAACAAACGTCATTTACCATACATAGCGGCCATGACACTTTTTATTTTGGAATTTGCGAATTCTAACGTAAAAACTTTTGTTTACAAAAATCACATCTTGCTGTGAAACAAGGTATAAGATTTTATTTTGCTAGCGATGTAAAACACACCGTGACAGTTGGACGCAATGAACGATCGAATTTCGACAGTTTGAAGGGAAACGCCGCAGAGCGGTGCGCCGTCGCAACACGATAATTTGTCGGCAATTAGTGACCGGCGCTGAAAAGAAGACTTTTGACATCTTCTAAAACGTCTAAACGATTTGAACGTTGAATGTGTTGCTCGCTAATTTGTGAAGGGAATGCGCTCAGTTGCGTTGTGTCCGGCAAAGGATAGCTATATGTCTCTCAATGCCAGGCCTCAGTTCTTATAAGACAAATGATAATTTAGGTAAGTTATTATTTTGAAGTCTTATTTCTTTAATAGTTCGCGTTACCATGACAATCAATAACAACTTTTAGACATTCACTAAAAAATTCAAATTGTTTTATTAAACTGTTATCAATTGCATTTTTAATGTTAAATAATTTATGTGTCTTAGTACACGGGATACAATTTTAAGTTCATTTAATTTTGTAACGTTAAAGAAGTGTTCTTACTTATAATTACGTGTAAATATGAATCCTAAGATGTTACACACCTCCAGATAGAGTATCCGGGACCCAAGACACCTTTAGTCGCCAATTGGCGACTTCGTAAAATCCATTCGTTTCCTGCCAGACGAATACAAAATGTCCGTGTTTGTAATTTAAAAACTGACGGTTTGTGCTATGAGATCGTGTAGACACTATACCTCGAAGGAGGATGAGTGTACGAACACATTTCACAAGTAATTAATTAATTTTATGACGTATGTTGAATGTCTTATACACAACAACATGTTATAAATGTTGTCAACTACATTACAAAATTATATTAATCCTAAAAATACAACTAAATATAAAAGACGACGGATAAAAAAGTTGCTTCACTTTTGAATGTTGAATTTGTATGGAACGCGGTATCTGGAGGTGAATGTCTATGTATGAATCATTATAAAACCAAGAACTTTATCTTTATTATAACTAATTTTTAAGTAAAGTACGTATAAATGTTTTGTTACTTCCTTTCATTCATAAGCAGTTTTATTTTAAAATCTTCGACTCAGTTTCACCGAACTTGAAGCCTAAACGGAAGATTTGTTCTGGTTATTTTTTACTTTTATCTTCGTCCTTTTATTAAAAAGCGTCGAGCAGATTTGTATACGATATCACAATAACACATGTGTTATAAATTTTGCTTGAATAATACTCACTAGCCACTTTCTTTGATCATACTTCTTTGGTATTGAATCTAGTTTATTTATTAGGTAGAGATATATATACCTTATATTTTATTGCAGTTCGTATGTCCAGGATGCACACAACCTTATTTGCAAGTAACGATTACTTAAATGCGTATAATCGTCAACTTAAACTTCAGATGTGATTACATTAGTGCTTTTTTCAATTGATTTTCGTTGTAATTGTTCTTCGTATAGGCTCCCTTGTTATAGAGTTCGCGCAAACTACGAGCTTTTTGTCCTTTTCAAAGGTAAATATACATGTGGGAATTGTTCCCACGCGTTATTGTTGCAAGCGTATCTCGTTTTTATCATAGTTTTTAATATTAGATTCAACTATTATGAACATAATGGTCAATTGTTCAATTGAATTTAGATTTTTGAACGGGGTCACTGTGACACGCGAGTGCGTTTGTCGTTAATTGATTTACATTTACGTCTTTTATTCTTGATGGAATTATATTCGAAGTACGAGGTAATGATTTAGTATAAAGGGAACGGAATAGATTGTGTTTACGCAGAAATCGTGTGCGTGTGCGTCCTTATATTTCACTTTTTAATCAAAACTACGGATCACAGAGCGATTTTGATTGTGGACGATAAGCCTTAAGGTATATGTGATACTATGATGGTTGAAGGGATGTGACGAAAACATATGGGAGTTGAAAATGTATTTTTCGATAATACGTTACTTATTCGTCTACATCATTCTAGACCCGGGGTAGGCGACCTCTGGCACGCCGATAACTTGTCTCTGGCACGCAGGAGCATAGGTTACCCTAAGCATAGACAAAAAACTACTTTCCTTGGGTTAAAAAAATGGTTGGCACTTGGAAAAAGTTTGTGTCAGAGACTTGGCTGATTTTGGCAAACACTCTCAAAAAGGTTGCCCACCCCTGTTCTAGACAGATCTCGAACGTTCGGACAAGACAGAATTAGTATATATCAATCGATAAAGTGAGAGAACAATTTGGTAACCTCTAAAATATATGAACCTATTTGATATGAAAGTAAAATTAATTTATTGGTGTACAATTTTCTTTTTTAGTCGAACGAATTGACAATGTAATTGCTTTAAATACAAATCAATAAGAGTATAAATTAGAAAAAAAAATGCTGTATCAGAATTCCTTCCCCTGATATCCGCTAATCATTTAAAATTAGCATAATGTATCAGGGTATTGTCCGAGCCACTATAGGGAGCTTTGTCACATACACATTTCCGACCTTACTGTTTATACGCAGGGTCCGTTAGGTTTAATTAAATTTTCCCCGATAATGCTAAAACATATAGCCTACGTACCTTTGAGATAAATTAGCTTTTTAGTATTGAAACAATTATTAGAAGGGGTTCAGTAGTTTTGGAGTTTAGGTATAGAATAAGTCAACTCCTTGTGATAGCAGTAGGCACATAGCAGCCTGTCACACCATTCTTTCCGTTTCGCGCCAATCGAATGGAGTATCTATAGATAAAATATTTTTTCACCATCAGAAAATTATTCGGTTCAATAACTGAAAATATTCAAATAAAATCGAAAATTTCATTTTTAAATTCAAAATTCGAAAACTGTACACACGGAAAGAGGATTATCAAAAATAGCTAATATGCTGTTTTTCATAATTACTTTAAGGCTTACGAAACTTTTCTAAGTAATTCGTCGTATTTCTAAGTTGGGGTTTTTCACGAGAGAATCTTTCAGGTATTTTTTTTTCCGTAAATATAAAATATTAATATTAAAACTTGATAGGCGTCGAACATTTTATTGTATTGAATAAACTGACTTTTGCCCACGATGTGAGTTAGTACTACTGAATAGGCTGTTACTAAACGCACTAGTTTAGTAACAGCCTATTCAGTCTTTTGAAGGTACAAGTTGTTATACAAAAAATATGTAATAGTAGCCATTGTGCAGCGGCTTAATTAATACGTTATTACCGCCGCGAACATCCAAAACACCAGATGAGCTTCTACCAAATGAAAATCAGAATTCGACTATAATAAAACTAACACACGTCAGTGTCGCGGAGGGGTAGGTAGTTAATGTTAATTTGCACATTCATGCACTTCACTTTATTATCACTTTATCCATGTCAATGCAGTTTATTCGCTGTATATCGACGGGTAATTTCAATATTAAAAATAAATTTTCGTTATAAGATATATCTTGTAGTCATATGCTGTGTACTTTGAATACTCACCCAACATCAAATAAATGGGTAAATATTTGATGTTAAACATAATTAACTAAAATTATACGTGTATTTGGGATCGAGCTAATAAATACAAGGTTTTAGCTAATCTTAAATAACCGCTAGTCGTGAGTTGATTTAAATACAAAACTCAAAAGTGAGTTATTTTGAAACTAGCTTCATTTTTATTTGTAATATTATGTAAAAGACTTATCTGATTTTTGTTGTATGTGATCGATGCATTTTACTAAACATTGAAATATTTACTTTGGATTTCAGTAGAGAGATTATAATCTTAGCTCGCTATAATCTTAAGCTTGCTAAATACTTTTACCAGTGAAATATTGTATTGAAATATCAAAAAGATTATTTCAAAATAGCTTTTCAGTTTTAAAGGTTGCTGTGACGTTTTGTCGAGGATTTATTAGATTGTATGGAGGACAGTTATTTGTTTTTTCCGTATAGGTAAATTAATCTTATGCCCCAGTTTATACAGTTTGTTTCCTAAGTTTTACTTAAGCATTGTTTTAAAGATTATTTAAAGCAGGTTAGATTAGAAGTTTTTTTACAATGATCAACGGGACAATACAATTGACTTATTTACACTAAATCCCGGTTCTTTTAATCGATTTCATTTTAAGTTAATAAGCAGTGATTATAGTACGACATTTCGTTCACTGCAAACGGAATCGGACGTTGAAGTCTTTTGTACGGAGAAAGTGAATCATTATTTTTTAGAGATATTTACATATAACTAAGTTATACTAAATGTTAGAAAAAATAGTAGTTTAGTAATCAGTAAAAATTAACTTAAGTCGAAATTAATGTTAACAAAAATGAAGTAATAGCTTGTGAAATTATATTCCATGTGCATAAACATTGTTTCTGCTCCGAAATTGAATTGATTATGGCTCTTTGTTTTTCATGTAAAGTGAAATCAAAAATTTTACTTATTTTGAAATTGTTTTGCGTCAGTCCTGAGTAAATAAGTACCAAATTTGGGGTGCGATATGGAAGTGCTAAATGCCAAACGACGTACCTTTTTTCCTTTTGCACAATTTCGACGAAAACAAAATAAATCACAGCTTCCGTTGAAAATCCCACAAACACAAACACTCAGTATTTATTCGGCAATTTAAAGTCAATATACGATTTCCACTGGGCGAGCACAAACCTCAATTGAGACTACTATCGATTTCAAAATGTCACAATACAGTCACTTTCATGCGAACAAACAGATCTGTCAGCATGTTTCATTTACAGGGGGGCTCTAACTGAAAACTTAAACTGAAACCGCGCGTGCACTCTGTTACGTTTATTGTCTCTATTTGCTCTGTTGACACATAGTTTAGCGGACTTTCGGTTGCGGAAGATTCGGACTAGATCGAGAGTCCCATTTGGTTTACTTTGAGTCGTGCGATCGATTCCATTTTCGTGAAGATCGAACGCGAGCGACGTGTTGCTGCGGCGGCGCGCGCGCACGAATGCTTGCAGAGGAGGATGTTCGCTTGCGGGCGCTAGGGAGGCGTGGTTAACTTCTAACGCAACTTGAGGCTATACAATTGTCTCCGTCGCTCTATAAGTAAATCGTCTCTATCTATCTCCTTCTCTAAGACCGGTGCGCTATGGTATAGGTATGCTCGGTGGTGGGACAGCGTGAACTTTGCCACTGCGCGAGCGCCGCTCCGCTGTCGATTAATAAAACTATACGTTATAGATCGCGACGTGATTGTTTAACTTAACCTCAGTACTTACAGTGATAGCCGTTTTTATTGTATTCTATATTATTAGTCGTGTATCGCCGAATAGGTACTTTATTATGTACTATTAATAATTTATCTTTAATTGATGACAGAATTTTAAAACAGAAAAAAAATTACGAATATTTCAAAATTTATTTCAACTTTTAATTTTGAAAACATTTAATTTTATCAAAATTGTAAATATTTGCCATTA
Source organism: Papilio glaucus (assembly GCA_000931545.1). Classification (NCBI taxonomy): domain Eukaryota; kingdom Metazoa; phylum Arthropoda; class Insecta; order Lepidoptera; family Papilionidae; genus Papilio; species Papilio glaucus. The sequence continues at coordinate 511,606 of JWHW01019064.1, read as the reverse complement.
ATTTTTTGTTAATTGTTAATTACAATTTATCGTTTAAACAAACTATGTCGAAATAAATATACGCTCATGCCCGTAACCCAGAGGGGTAGACAGAAATTATGGATTTCTATTTGGCGCGATTCTGGCACACCTCTCTCGCTTCTTCTACATCCATACATCTAAGCATACAAGTTAATCGTTTAAGGTATTTTGTTAAACGACTTATGTTTATGGAAATTACTTATGTATGAGTGGTATTTTTTATGGAAGCGCGCAAGCGGGTCAAGTAATATTAAGTGACCGCTATCCATAGATATCTTCAAGAAGGTAATGTGTTACAGATGCGTTGCCAAACTTTAATCGACAAAGGAAATATCTTTAACCAACAGAAAAGGATATTTCCTATTTAAATCCTTTAGTGAAATGATTTTCTCCTTTCCATCCTTTTAAGAAAATGATTAAAAGGGGAAGAGGACTAGGAATAGGAAACTCGTACTTCACGCCTGTCTTTTGTGATAGTTGAGCCTGCCCATTCGTGTTGTTGTTGCGGGCTCTACTAGTGTTTAAATCTGTATTTTTTTACAAAAATTTTTAATGCATTTTAATATATTAAAATGATTTTTAGTTCTTAAAAATTGTATTTCAAATCTTTAAAAAGCTGAGTTGCTTAAGTTTGACTTTAATAGCGGAAACGGATATTCCATCTTGTTAACATTACAAGCCATGACTTGAATTAACATAGCGTAACTTTAACAAGACAATATTTGCATTTAATATATTAAATGTGTCTTTGAACGTATCTACTTTTTTATTTGTACTGATAATTGAATATTATTGTTGATTTCATTCAATTAAAATTAATTCAATAAATTTCATCGATAAACTACAGGCTTCTATTAATATTAAAAATATATATGTTAGTGTATAACATAAATAAATATCATAACATATTTTTTTATCTTGGTAGTTTTTTTCTCTCTGTGTTTTTTGTATTAATTTAGAAAAAAATGATCAATTTTTAAGGCAATTAGAAATTACATTAGAAATGTATCTTAAGGTGTTAGTGTTTTTAAAAACTATTTAAACTATTACTATGTAAACCGACTAACGGGTTGATGGTTATCATCAAAAGCCAAGGTTGATTGAATTGTATACGCTTAAAATTATCCCAAGTCTATAGTCTGCACGAAACAAGTTGGATCGTTGATGTTTTTTGTATAGATATTCAACAAATCAAACATTTCTAACTCAAAAACCTTACATGAATTAAAATGCTACGTTTTGTTGTTGTCTTTTCCATCATTTAATTATGAATGAATTGACTCAGGCATTCAGTGTTAATAACTTGCAGTAAAATACAATTACAAAATAATATTTCGATATTATCTTGCTCTGATCTATTTTTGTGAGATTGGAATTCGGTATCTCTATAATTTGACATACTAGAAAACATATAAATATGTATTTGTATGTTATAGGTTCCTTGTACATTGCAAAATTTCAAAAAATGTAATGCAAAGTCCAATTCAGCAGCAAAAGGAAGAACAAAACAGATGAAACAAAACTATTTGACACGGCTATCGTCTCCGTCTTTCACCTTACCCTTCTCGACGATAGTTTTATTGCTTGCGATTTTTTTAGCGCTACAGCAATTATTATGCAACATCAGTAACTGTTTTACTGCTTCTTTTTTGTATTTACCGGTCCAGTTCGGAGCATTGTTAAAGTTTTAGGGTCTATTAGTAAACGTTTGCTTTCTCCCTTGAAAGATATATTCACGTCTTTATTTTACGAAAGTTTTTTTTTTATTCAACAACACCAAAAGTATAAGGATTGAGAAAATAAATCGAATTTTATGTTGTACATTAAGAAGTAATCAATATTATTATTATTATTATTAATTATTAATAGTATTATAAATTTATATATTACAATAATAATAAACCAGCCTTATTACAAACTTATAACAGTGGTAAAGCCCGCAAGAGCATCTGTTGCACGAATGGTTCAGCTCGACCGGTGAAATATCACGACGAAAGAAGGCGGGCGTGAAGTAGGAGTATTTTATATTCTTTCTTCGTTCTGCCTGATGAGTGAAGCGCCGGAGGAAAGAGGATAAGACAGGGAGGAATGAATAGGAAAAGGAAATGTCCTTTTTCCACTCTATCCCGTCATCGGTCCATTAGAAGTAAGCAACGTATCTGCAACTCATTTACTTCTTGCGAATGCTTTAGGTAGCGGTCCCGTAATATCAAGTCAACCGCTTGCTCGTTCCGTCTTCTTCCATAACAAAAAACAATCAATTAAACATAGAGAAACTCTTATTGTTACGTCACCATTTTGAAATATCATGTGTTATTAAAGTGTAGCTGTAAATCAAGCAAGCGTTATCTCATAGTAAGTAATCACAGCTTTCCTTAACGTCCACCGAACCTGGAGTGTTATCGACTTTTATAAACGAATATGCTTTTATTGTTACCTCGATAATAATCTACAGCTTTAAAATAAAGGATTTGTTATATTAGCATGAACTTTAGTGCTGGAGAGGAATGCTGAGAATACCATTTTGTCCGCATTACGAATTAGCATCTCAATCCTCGAGGAACTCCCTGCGTCCTCCTGCATGAAAAGGGTAGCAATTAGGAAGGAGTGGAGGCGCCTAATGAAGCTAGACGCCACAATAACTTGACCACAACCTGTTTGTAAATACTGAATGGATAGAGAAGTATGTAATACATAATGTGAAACATATATATCACGAATCACCTTTTTTTTACTGTTATTCATTTCTTTTGCATTGCTAGCTCTCAGTAGACAGCAATGTGCAATTATAAAAAATAATTAAAAAGTAAGGTCCGTTTTTATAGTGCTGTTATTCGGAATACAATGGTAACAACTGACGAAATATAGAGTGCCAACTGCTAAACGGTAATTTACGTATCCTCAATAAATTTTAAAAAAGCTTGCAAAAGTTTGCCGACACGCAAAAAAGCGGTTTCGCAGAAAAGAAATTTTGCGCAAACTCGCATTTGTAAAGGTTTGAAAAAGTAAATAATTTGATTTGAATTGTTTTATGACGGCAGACAGTAAACTTTACTAGTTTAACTGTTTCAACGGGAACTATCGTTTTTTAAGGCTCGGCGGCCGGTTCGGGGTCCCGCGTGGCCGCGTCGCTCGTGACGTCACACCCGCTATCCCAGTCTAGGTAGTTTAACGAACCGTTAGGCGATCATCCCTTGTTTCGCTGTTGTGTTTAAATTTTTTTTTGTTCAAATGTAAATATTCTGTATAACTGCATGATTGAAAAGAACTTGATAAGTACAGATTAGTTCACTTAGATCTGTGAGCTAGATATAGGTAAATGACATAATTATCAAAATAAACATAAGACCTATGAGAGATAGAGAGAGGTTCTTTTCGTACGGAAGAAGATGGCAAACGAACTAGCGGTTCACATAATGTTAAGTGACCGCTACCAATAGAATCTGCAACAAATTTGCTTGTTGTGTGTCGTAGATGCGTTGTATACCTTTCATGGACCGAGGAGGTCTCTCCAATCTTCTTCCCATTCTTTCCCTTTTAGGATAAGATGGGAAGGGGAAGAGGACTGAAATTGGACCACAGGTACGTTACGTAAGAAGATGGACCCGAAATAGGTATTTAATTATTTGTACTGAGAAGTGTTGTTATGTCACGTCAAGATTCAAGTAATTCTGGTAAAGTAATAATATATGCCCATACAAACATTCATTTCTTATTTTTGCCTTTTACGGAAAAATTCTTTTTTTAGTGTGCATCTCTGTGAAAAACTTCAAGTCTAGAGCCTTGTTTGGGATGTGCGTTGATATATCACTTAGTCAGTTTCCTCTTTTATATTTATACATAGTATAATTCTGAGCGATATATTGCGTTCTCAAGTGATATACACACGGACTGAATTGCTCAATTATATGTATTTAATTTAAATATAACTAATTCAATCTGCTGACTCTAATGTCTAGATCAATCTTGATAATGTTGAAATAGATTAATTTGGATCTATTTTATTTCTTTTATATTTATTAATTATTTCTCAGAAATCTTAAAAAAGATTTATTGATCACAAAAAGTTATTTAAATTGCTTATACAAATTATGAATATTCTAATATCCTTGTAGTATATACGAGAACACCTATTTTGTGACGGTTAAAAACTTCTATCAGTACCTAATTGCCTTCGATTGGAGCCTTAACAAGACGTTATAGCGACAGGAACAAAGATAAAAGGAAAATAGGAGACGCGAGAACGCTCATCTAATAGAGGCGACATTCTATACTTTTTTTTTAATTCAAAAATATAAATCTATTTGGTCCATAAATCTCGGCGGCCAGATTAGATCTCGTTGGTACATCTCAATTTTACAGTAAATTTATTAGTCCGGGTGTACCGCGTGTCGCGGCGCATATTTATTGGGTTGACTGTACCTAAATACATCGTTATACGAGATAATAGTTACCGAATGTATTGAGTAACGGGATTTTTTTTTAATATTTATTACCATTGTTTGTTTGTTAAGTGTGTTATGGTAATACAACGTGGGTTCTTCTCATTATGTTTGACTTAATTATGTTAAATTTTAGATATAATATAAGAAACCTTGGAGGAGAAATTTGTAATTGAAAATGATAAGTTATTTTTAAGTTGCGTAAGTTTCTAACAGATGGCGCTGTAAATTAGTTAAGTGACACAACACTTCAACATCTTTTGTCATCTGTCGTCATACGCGTGTTTTCCTGGGTGGTAGTCAGTGCTACTCATGTGAAGCCGGGATGGGTTGCTTGTATAAAGCATTTTTGTAACAGAAGGTGTCAAAAAGCAAGCGGCTCATCTAATGTTACTAACGCCATCTATCAACATTCAAAACAATCAGAGAAGTAACAGATATGTAGTTATTAGTTATCATGTACAGAGAAGAAGGGGTTTAGACTAGATAAAACTAGTTCATGCCGGTATTCTGTGAGTTCGTTATATTTGGGCTTTTGCAACTGGCTCCAAAAACCAAAAGCTTCTTTCATTTTAAAAAATATCAGTAATCTTTTCTTTGACCGCAAATTATAAATAAAAAAATAAACTGCCAATTTCATTCACTCATTCAAGGAATATTACCTAAACGGCAGTATAGTGCCAAAATTATTCGCCAGAATTACCTCATAAAAAGCTTGTCGAGCGTTCTTGCGAGTCCGAGCACGCATCAAATAGTTTTGACACGTGAATTCCTGGAAGCGGGGGACGTCGGTCCCTCCGCGAGCTGCGTTCTATTTGACATCCATTTAAATATCCAGACACCGTTTTATATGTATATGGTTTAAGAACGCACATGACAGTTAAGTCGGCTTTAAATCGTAAAGAAATTATTATCTATTATTACGTACTAGCGACCCGCTCCGGCTTCGCACGCGCTCCATACAAACTTTCATCCCCTTTTAACACAATGCTTAGTGCATACTTCCAAGTCTCTAGGTCTCCAGTGCACTTCTAGTAGTTTGGGCTGTGCCTTGACATGTCAGCTAGTTTATTTTGTCATATAAATATATAGATAATGTATAGACGAGATTCAATATTGAAATACAGGTCGAAACAAGTGTCATTTTAAAAATATAGTGATATAAGTATATATAGTATAATATACATATTTAGTAGAATCAAAAATATATTAATTAAAACATATATCTCTTATCTTAACTAATCTTAGTAAATATCTTAACTAAGACATCTGGTACAGCTTAAGTCAGGCCTCTATAATCTCGGTAATATTTGTAAACTTGAATGTTTAGCCACGTTTAAAGGAAACGTTCGGTCGGAGTTAAACCTTTTCTCTCAGCTAATCCATTATTATTTAACAAGCAAATCTCATTCTTTTTGTAATTATAATACGGCTGAGACTAGATCAGAATAGCCCCCTGGTGATAAGCGACGATGTAGTCATTCAGTAAACCGGGCTAGCTTAAAAACTTTTAATTCGTTTTCAACTTAAATAATGTCTTTTATGTTAAGTTTTCTTGATAACAGAAATACTGTGAACTAGTTAATGTAACTGTATATTATATGACTGTTATCTCAATACATTAATAAATAACTTAAGTATGTATTTATTATGTGCCTTTTTTACGGAACTTTAGCATAAAAATGTTAACAGAAGCAAGCCATGGCGAAAAAGTGTCCTACCACTATGCAAAGATATTGTTTTAAATTAAATATCTGGTTTATCATTCGTTTACAAGATCGGAACAAATAAGCTATTGTAGAATAAGTTTTAAATCCCGATCATGGTAATAGGGAACCCTAAATTATCCCGTGTTGAATTAACACGTTCCGAGTTAGATATCGTTTGTACATACTACGTTTAGGGTCTGTTAATCCGATACCATGATACTTTAGGGAGCTCACCGCAATTTATGTGGACCGACCCGTTTGATTTACGCCCTTCTAGACGCCACTGCGACTGTGAATGGACGCGGCCGATGACCTTTACTATAGTGATATGAAAAAACATGTCGCCATTTCAATCGATGATGTTATGTCATCCGCGATAGTGACAACTATGTGTTCAGTTCAAAACACATTGCTTCCTGTGCACGTGACATGTTTCGCTAATTATAATTAAAACTGGCAATGTAGTCTTTACTATTTGATAGAATCGTTTTAGTGTATCAAGAGGCGCTGCACGTAGTTCGTGGACGCGGCTGGTGGCTAGACCGCGGTCGTGATTGGTGGGATAAATATTGTAATAGAATAAACAATTTGCAACTCGTAGTGATAGAAACTGAATTATGACACGTAATTAAGTAGCTTTTCATTGCTTTTAAAGTTATTAATACTTAATTAAATGATTGTCAATGATTTCTATATTCATTCGATTATTTACTTGTTTCTTGAAGTATCTCCAAATGATTATTTTATGTAGTACAACTGTAAATGTTACTTGTATTATTTAATAAGTTAAATAAATGATATTAAAAATTAACCCTGTTCTTAAATCTTCTCTTCTACTTTTCAACCGGTATTTGTTCACTGGTGGACATAGGTTTGATCGCCCTCATCCAGTGGACCCTCTCAAGTTTGACCAGGTCATCGGTCCACCTTGTGGGAGACCTACCTACCTCGACTTGTACGTGGACGCCATTCAGGATCTTTCGGCACCATCGGCCCTCTGTTATCAGATAGGAATTTGAAAAGTTAGTGAAAGCCAACCTTTAATTAACAGAGGAGGGAATAAAGATACAAAAAGATATTTTCCTTCCCATCCTTTTCTGGTCGGGACAGAGTGGGAAGGGGACACCTCTCTTTTCAGACCTGACGCAGAAATACTTCTACTTCACGCCTGTCTTCTGTGAGGTCGTGGTATTTCACCGGTCGAGCCGGCTTAGTCGTGCAACAGATGGTGTTGTTGCGGGACACTATTTATTTCTATTAGGCTATGTATTGACCCCCCTCCCTCTCTCTGTGCCCCTGCAGTGAGGAACATTCTAGAAAAGGCTGATTTATTATTATATTATATATACTTTAGTCAGTGCTTAAATTGAAAATGTTTCTACCATTAAATTATTTTAATTTATATGTGATCATTTTAATTTATTCTTATTGATAATTCTACATTCTTAATGTTTTAATTATTTAGATGTAAGACCGCAGCGACACGCTCGGTGCATGGTTAACGGTTCATAAGTAGAATCTTTGGATTTATAGATTTCAAACGAAGGGATAAAGACATGTAAATGGAACGAATTCTTTTCCTTAATAGGTTTGTTTTTCAAAGGAAGCAAAAGGTAAAATAAATAAACCAAGACATCTTTTGAGTAGTTAATCTTTTTAAAAGAGGACGCATAATCTCTCCGTCACAAAAGTCACTTGTTGTTACTGGTGTCTGTAATAACGGATACCGAGGTTTCATTGACGAATAGATTTGCGCGAGAATTTTTACAAGCATTCTATTTGTTTCTATTATAGAGCTAAATTTAATTGTTTTAATCACAGTATACACACGTAAATTTTTGATAATATTATGTAACTAGTTGCAGTGGTGGCTCAGTGGGTTAGGCCCCGACTTACTGTAAGTCGGGGGTTCGAACCCAGGCAGGGCGCTTTACTTGTGTTCATTTATTTCATTACCACTGCTTCAAAAACGGTGAAGTAAAACATCGTGAAGAAACCGGCATGTCTTAGAACCAATAAATTCGAAGATATGTGACATCCACCAACCCGCGCGTGGTGGATTACGGCCCCTTCCCTCTTTAGGAGAGGAGGCCTGTGCCCCTGCGTGTGGAGTGTGGAACAGTGGGGAACATTCTAGAAAAAGGCTGATTTATTATTTTATTATTTATTATGTAACAAACAGTAATTGTAACCCGCGGCTTCACTCACATTCTTTTCTTATTTTACTCGTTAGAATTTTTTTTAGCTTGACTTTTACGCGTTTAATAAATTTGTGTAAATGACAAAAAGTTTTTATTGGTCGCCATGGTAACGACAGTAACAACGACGACCAAGAACTTGTTTTTGTCACGTCACACTATGACAACCGATAGTGGGTTATTTTTTATCCCTCGGGAAGGTATTTTTTCGTGATAAAAGGTACCTTAAGTAATTTTCTTCACTCTTGAAAAAATGTATACAAAATTTCTTGATGATCGATTGAATAGTCTACGCGTGAAAGCGTAACAAACCAACAAACAAACTTTTACACTAATAATGTTAGGAATTTTTCTTTAGTTTTATTATTGAGGTAAATGCCCAACAGGGATATGTACATACATAGGCAACCTTTGATATTGTTACTACATTTATAGATACAAAAATTATAGTATATCTATATAATTTTTGCATATAAATTTATAATTGATGCCTCAACAATTAATTTAAGATTACCGTTAGTGTTTTCAGTTATACCTTATAACTATAAAACTAATCAACTCGGCTTTGTTTCATACGAACATAAATCATTAACATTTGCCCACCAACTTTAAATCCTCAACACAATTTACCAGCCTTGACCGTAGCCGGGTGCATGAGATAACTCGCACGACAATACTGTTAACTAATTGCTATGCTGGACGCGATTGAACCTACGACCCCGCATTACGAATCCCGACAGCCGGCTCCATTCTCATCTGCATAGGGGAATCCGAAGTTATTGCACCATTATGATTAAACGCGCAAATCTCGCACCCGTTAGTGCTAAATTATTCATTTAGATAAAAGATACCGTTAGTTTTATTGAATTTAGCGCGGAATGGACCCGAGGGAATTTCTAAGACTCGAGCCGGCTGACGGGCAACTCACGTCACCTACTGGATTATTATTACCAATTATAATTTCCTTATCAAATTAATTATAACAAAAAAGGACTTATGGCTATGGCACACATACTTGTAAACTTGTTATCTTTGTTAATATACCTAATTACTACTAGTAAATTAAGTTTTAATACTTTGTACGATAGTTTGATAGAAAGTAACAAAAAATATTTTTGTTGTTGTTACTTCGTGTTTTAAAGTTAGGTAATCATGTACTAGTTATCTTTGAATTAACGTTAAATTCCTTATAAAATTTTTGATCGACTTTAAGGGTTAAATTGTTCGGAGCAATTGTAAGATTTGGTAGAAATGTGTTCAAGATACTTTAATCATTGTCTTAATGGCTGGCTACCGCTTTATTAATACAGTATAAATATTTTTTTTTATTTTATGTTAAATAATACAGTATATCAAATTACAAATAGCACTTGTAAAAATGAAAGTTCCGAGATTATGAATTGATGAATCAAAATGTACATTTAAATAATAATTTATACAATGTTAATGTGTTATTTAACATAACGTGTTTCATATTGATGTCAGTAAACCGTAGCATTTTACAAGATTATTTAAAATTAATAAAAAAAATTAATGGTAATTAATTGTATCTAGTAAAGATGGAGTTCGAAGTGACGATACGATTTTTATTAATAATAGAGGATTAAACATATGCTTATATGATTGTACCATACCGTACCGTACCGTACCATACCGTACCATACCGTACCATACCGTACCGTACCGTACATACCAGTCGCATCTTCCGTGGCATACCGTACCGTACATACCTACCGTAGGAACCCTCACCACACGTACTGTACCGTACGTATCGTAGTACATAGGCCTTACCACAGATTACGAATACTAAATCCCAGGTACGATTAAGTCCTGATTACTATTGATGTGAAATATTTGCAAAGACCTGTTCTGCAGCAGAAGTATATCTACACTGAAAACACAACTGTCTTGTCTGTTAATCTGTTAACCCGATTTCCTGAAACTAAAAAGACTGATTTCTCTTACCCAAGAGAGCAACTCTAACATGGATCAATGAAATGTAGTGATCCAAATTTTTGTCTCAACTGTCTTATATTTGAGTTGTTTATATTTTTTATAAGCACGCTGTCTGGAATTGGATATGATTGTAAATTGCTTCAAGTTTAGATGAATGTACTACTTGAACTATTTGCTAAATGTAGCTTAAATGAACGTGACAGGAGCTCACTCAAAATCATTGATGTTTTCATCGTTGTACAAGGTTTTAGGAGAAGCTGTTGTCTTGCGCGCTCTGGCAACCAATTTAGTATCTCCGGCGTTGCTAACTGTTAGTTCTCATGTCTTTAATTTTTAGTTAAAGGTACACATTTCAAGTCTTTTAACCTTTGTAAGATACTTTCAAAGGCGTAGAAGACTATCAAAATAAGTGTATAACTGTGTAGTGCTTGTGTTGTTTTTAAATATTATATATTGTGATTAATAAATACATAAAAAGGAAATAAAGAATTTGATTGGTTGATTATACCAGTGAGCATTCAGTGTTGTAATAAAATATTTTGATATTACCTTTTTCGGAAATGAATTTAGCATATTTTTTTAATATTGAAGAGCACCTGACCCGCTCGACTGGTTGTCTAGGTCCAGTTCTATTTCAGTCAATGATTCATCACAATGTTAGTCCAATATATAAATCAGAATAATGTTTATTGATGGCTTCGTGAAGTGGTACACGTGGTAAAATTGTTATTTTAAACGATATTTGATAGGGGAAAATCTTAAAGATTTGCGTGAACATGCAACGTGAAATTCAAAAAAGCATACTGATGACGTGTGTTGAGTACACACGTCATCAGTATGCTTTTTTGAATTTGGAACAGTTTCGACGAGTTTTTTTTTTTTTCATTTTGTTTTCCTGTGTTTAATTTTGAATGTTATTGTTTAGACACAAGGGTTTATTTTTGTAGATTTAAGCCTAAGCTTTCGGAATGTCGTTTATTGTCTAATTCTCTAACTCAGATTAAATAATTATGAGTGTTAAATGATCCATTAGTCTTAAACCTTTATTAAAAAACGTAGTATATTATAGTGCTAGAGCTATTAAATTAATATAAAGATTTTTGTCATAATATTTCATTGGTGGAATTTCCATCTAATCAAATAAGAGAAATTTAATCTACATTTACAGGTTATAGTTATAATTCGAGGATATATCAAAATATAAAATTAAAATCATATGAAATATAAATTAATACTTAATGTCTTTAGTGTCGTTATAAAGTTGTTTTTATCACTATAATTTATTAATCAACTAATAGACTTAAAATAGATTTCTAATAATCGAATAATTTTTATATCAAGATGCTCTGCGTTCATATTAAGTACTGTGATGTTGCTGGACTAAGTTGTTTTCGGTTTGGATTTTTTAAGTTTTATATTGTCACTGTAATTTTTTGAACTACCCTCAATTTAATTATATTTAAGTATAGAATATTATTATATGATATTTAAATATAATAGTTAAATTTTCAAATTTCCAGTTTAAGTATGGGTTACAAATACCGACCGTAAATTTTAATATTGAGTTTTAAAACGCCTCACAGTCGGCCGTCTGCGCTCACAGGTGGCGTTGGTGTCTCAGGGAGTAATTCTAAGCCCGGTCCATTACAGTCGTGACACTTATCCTGGAGATCTACTAAAATATTTTGATACAATCGCTTACAGATAAATGTCGTCAATTTATCAAAGGGCCTCCGTGTGAATGCTCCGCCGGCTACCATCCGATCACGGCTCGATAATTCCCGTTTGCCACTATTTATCTTAAGATTACTAGTGACATCTTTATTCCTTTTAATATGATTCTTTCCATTGATTTTGATGAGCTCCGTTATTAGACGTCATCCGGTTTAAAGTCCTACGATTAATCAGACCTATTGTTGAGTCAAACCAGTTTAGAGTTTTAACGTCTGTATTAACGAAATAAATTTTGCTCATCGTCGAGTGAATAATGTGTATGATATTGACTAACGTTGGTCGAATTCAAATATAAAGCTTTAAGTTCATAGGTGCCTTATACACACTCACGTCCATCCTCGATTGGCCTCTCTGGCCCCGTATGCGTTGCTTGCGCGTTCCGTCGTTTTGAGGCGACGTTTGGCATATCGTTCTGATTTGTAGAAGGAGGAAGGAGGTCCTAGAAGGAGCAGGTGCTTCGAGGCAGTACTTTACAGAATACTGGCATGAAAGTGGTTACACTTCCTCCATTTCCATCCCTCATTGCTATCCTTTTATTCCCTTATAATTCGTGGGATTATTGCGGATGTTTATATTACAACTTACTTGCCCGTTTGTCTTCATCAAATATCAAAAAAATATCTGCTATCTCCAGATTCTATTCCCAGAACTCAGAACCTAGTTTAAGTAAACTTCGGCTACTGAGCGAGTCGCCTGTTGACATTCTCTTTGAAGTGTAAAATACTTCGGCGTCATCTTACGCCGAGACGCATAATTTTAATCGATTTTAAAATGAATATTAATTAAATGATTCATTAATAATTGAATCGGTTTATATTTAATTCGCTCTATATATTTTTATTGGCTCGCTATCAAGATCCTGATTTATGTGTGCACTTAAATATCTTCTATATGCTGATTGTGCGCTATCGTAATGGCTTGTAATAACCATTTATAGCATTTAATTATAAAATTAGCAAAGTTGTTTTCTTGCCTGTCGTCCGTCTGTCGCGCTGTAGTTTGTTGCACATTAATATTTTTGTAAATAAACATTATACATGGCGGCCATTACACTTTTTTATACTTTCATCGGAAATGTTGTAATTTTTTGGAAATCGTGAGATAAAGTGAAGTGAAATTGTAATAAGGGAATGTGAGAAAAAGTTGTATTTCGAAAAAAAATTTAACATAAAATTCAATTAAATTATTCAGCCTAAAAATCCTTTCTTAGTGCTCGCCTACGTTGTAACAGAAATCTCTGTGCAAAAATGTTAGTTTATAGACCAAGTAATTTGGACTATTTGTTTATATTTGAGTCAGTTTCATCTTTTATATAGATACAATTTTGAGTACGCAGGTGAACCCTAACTCAGGATTTTTATAAATTCAAATATAAATTTGGATGTCTGTGTCTGTGTGGATGAAAGTTTGTATGGAAAAACTACCCGTACGAAGCCAGGGTGGGTCGCTAGTAAAGCGTAGAAATTGAAATTAAATTTTCCTTATGTATTTCTGTCTTCAACTGTGTAAAAAGTCACCAGACAAAGTACTGATTGTGAACACATAATTACGAGTGACATGACGTTGTGTAAAACATACGTGGCGTATAAGGGTGTCTGTTCGGCGGTCGACAAAAAGGTTCGAGTATAGCATAGCGCACAGTCGCGATTGTGGCGTGCGAACCGGGCCGCGCCTTGACCGCGCCGCACAATGCCCCGCGTCCGCAACCCCCGCGCTACCCCCGGCACCGTAACCCACCGCGACCCCGGACGCGTGACAAATTGATTTGTTCCGTTTTAAAGATTCTTTAATTGTATGTGTACACAACTCATAAATCCCATTTCGTATCCTTAATGAGAAACTAAAAATTACTGCACTTTTAAATATTAGGTTTTAAAAAAAAAACTGACTGACTATATCAACGCACTCAAACTACTGGGCCTAGATACTTGAAACGTTGCACAGAGATTTATGTTAATACCGGCTAGCACTAAAAAAGATTTTTAAAATTAAATATACCGGGCATATCTGTTACTATGTAGTCTGTGTCGTCAAACAGTAGATTTAAAAATGTTTGCATTAAAGAAGCGATTTTAATTTAAACATTTTGATTAAATATTTACAGTAACGCTTAATTTTTGTTTGCTCTAGATTATTCTGTGAATAACTTCATGGGAACTGTATTTATTATCTATCTTCAACCAACAGGAGATGGACGCAGACTTGCAGGACGTTATACTCTCCCATTAATTGCTACAAAGATCAGTTCACACCTAGTTGTCGCTGTATTGTGAAAAAACTATTTTTGCTACATCGCCTTTAATTTAAATTTTATAATTCGCGATAGGAATTTATCGTTAACATATTGCTGTACGAGATTTGGAAGTTACTTTAAGTAATTTTAACACTGGTGTAGCCAGCAAAAACAACATCTGTTGCACGAATGGGTCGGCTCGACTGGTGTAATACCAAGACCTCACAGAAGACAGGCGTGAAGGAGAAGTATTCTTTGTTTTTCCTTATGAGTGAAAGAATAGAGGATTTGACAGGGAAGGGAATAGAGAGGAAAAGGAAAGTCCATTAAAAGATAGACAATTAATCTGCAACTCATTACCTTTATGTAGATGCTCATGGGTATCGGTCAATTGAAATCGGGTGAACAGCATCCTCCCACCTCCCTCAATAAAAAAAAAATCAATTATAGACCGTTCTGTTCCTTTTATAGTGTTGTCATTTATTAAAAAGTCATCATCAACATGAACTTAATCCTCTTGATCGTCACATGTTAAGTTATTGAAGTTATGTTGCACACATGTTAACACACGAGGAAGTTATCTAGTTGTTGCCCTTTAGAATATGAGAAGCGAATTATTTATTGTTATATGTTTCCTTCTTATTATTTATTGTACCTATAAATTTATGTACATTACGTGATAAGAATATAACTTGATTGATAAATATATAAAGGGA
>JWHW01019064.1:474323-492902 GCA_000931545.1 Papilio glaucus | reverse complement strand
CTTAAGGTTTTAAGTAGGGGATGAGAGTAAACGACGCGGCGGGAGAAACCGTGGTGGATAGCTAGTTAAATATAGTTGGAAATTGCAGAGTTAAACACGATAACAATATATACAGATGTAGTCAGAAATGTTTTCGAAATACCTCAAAATAGATTATTAATTTAACGAAAGTGTGATAAATACTTAAACACGGTATTGCTTCGAGGCATATTTTCACATTTGTAAAGACAGATGGAGTGTTCACACTATCTTATATAATAAACATATAAAAGCTTTAACGATAGAACGAGCTTTCATTCGTCCGACAGATATGAAAGCCGGTCTATCAAATAAACTACAAAAATATGAGTCGTAGCCGCCACAAGTCAGTGCGATACCGTCTATGTCGCCGTCCGTGTGTCACGGGACAGTTTTCCTTGTGTCGTAAAATAACACAAGTAACATTAGATGTCTCCTCACTAGTTTAATTAATAAAGTAATACAACCTCTGGGGGCAGTTCTCGGGGCACTGCGCAAGAGCATCGATTAGATCTGCGCACTTGTTTCCTGGAATACGTGTACCAACTTTGTAAAATATAACCGTAGAGCACCGTATGCACGTACACTCGCTAACAGAAATGTTTAATTGAGATAATAACAAGCTTTCACTTTTAACTCTTTAAAAAAATATTTAGATCTTTTATTTTAGAACTCATTATATGGAACTCACACATCCGTTAATAAAAATGGGATGAATAGAGATAGTAATCGGTTCCACCATTAAAAAACAAAGATAAGAAAAATGAGAGAAAAATGTTTGTACATACATTTTTTTTCTGCTGTAGTCGAATATCGAGCGGGAAATGTTGTGTTGAACTGTGTGTAATTAATAATTAGCAATTTGTTGTTGGTTTTTTTAATGCAAAAATAATCTGATCAATACATTCATTCAATAAATCCATTAGCTATAGAAAAATATTTACATTAAGTGTTTTTAATAAATTAAAATAAAATGCATTAACTAAACATTTGGATTTTATTACGTATTTATTATTTGAAATGTTTTCTACGCGACAGTACCTGCTCATCATTTTCGCGTGCGCTATAACGCCAACGAGTCCGCTCTCCGCGCTAACCCCGTGTCAGGTTACATACGCTTAGCTCTTATGACGATGTTTATATCGATTATATATGATCACGAGGCTTAAATCGATTATTTATTCCGAATAACCAGGTATCAATGCGCGCCGGTCGCATTACGCCCACTCTGTTCTATCTCAGAGTTGATCTCCTCCCATCCCTCTGATTTCTTCAGATTTCTATTTATAAATCGATTTAATTTGGCTATTATTAAGTTAAACTATAAGTTAAGATGAACTTAAACGGATAGCATCGATTGTAAGTTATAGCGTTAGATCGATTAAAAATATTAAAATGAATTCTACTACAAAAAGAACAATTGTCCAGTTCAGCCGGGTCATACAGACTTCGGTGACCTTTGACATTTTCCTGTTTGATGTGATTAGTTAAATGTCCGTAACACAGCGCATTTGGATCCTCTCCTCTGTTTTCAGCTTATAGAGTCAACATGAGGTTTTAATGAATATATAAATAAAAAGTAATTAGCCCTCACGCCCGCGAT
Source organism: Papilio glaucus (assembly GCA_000931545.1). Classification (NCBI taxonomy): domain Eukaryota; kingdom Metazoa; phylum Arthropoda; class Insecta; order Lepidoptera; family Papilionidae; genus Papilio; species Papilio glaucus. Next base: position 491,281 of record JWHW01019064.1, on the reverse strand, counting down.
CCAGAGAGGTAGGCAGACATTTCATATGACACGATCCTGACAAACCTATCACGCGTCTTCATATACACCACATATCGATGTATGAGTCCACTTACGATGATCAGCAATCAAAATTATTGCAACAGAAATTGCACCCATAGGGTCTTTCTGTCAATTCAATTCAATAATGATCGCAGAAAACACCGAGTTGTATATTATACACGAAACCGTATGAATTGCAATAAAGAGGTTAAAATTAAAGACAGAACGTTAAACAATACGACTAACAGTAAAAAATTGTAAACGACACAATCACTCGGAACTTAACCTGACTTTACAAAAGAAACTAAACAATTGTTTAATTGAAAATAATGAGAATTTGAACTCTATTCTTCGAGTATTAGATACTAAAGCGTTTGTTGATTAGCAAAGCTATCTTTGTAAAGATATATCAGCCTTTGACAACGTTGACCTTGATGCGCCATAGTTCACACAGTCCCTTCACTGTGAAAATGTGGAAAAAACACGACAATAGCTCGGCCCTCATGCGTGTCTTTGGACGCAAGACAATCGATTACAATCGTTCGTATGCATTTTATTGATTATTGTCAACAGTAAATTGAATTGGGCAATAGACTTTGCTCGCCTCGGCTTCTTTTATACTTCTTTTTAATTGTTACATGGACAAGTGACTGGGCTTTAAATACAATTCTTGGAATGACAATGAATGCAAATGGTATTAGACTTATTTAATAACTTTTGATACTTATATGTAACATGAGTCAAAAATCCGTTATTGTCAAATAATAAAACATAACCATCGAAACCTATATTGATAATGAAAAGAAAAAAGTATCTGATATCATTTTCTATACCCCTGACAATGTGCAAAATTTCATAATGATAGGTGGAGTCGTTAAGGAGTTAAACTGGAACAAACAAACTAACATTTGTATTTACAATATTAGTTACGATATACACAGATTTATGGTTCACTGGCAAGTGACTGTAATATGTATGTGTTGTCTCTTATAGAAACTACATGTAGCAAGACACTCATTCGCTCTGCAGTGGTAAAGAAGCACTATTAAATATGAGAAGCACTAGCCCAGCGTTTTTGTTTTCATATAAATAAGCCGTTTCTTACTAACTTAATACGAAGGAACACATTAAAAGAAAACGAACATGAACTTTATACTTTTTATTTCATTTGCTAAGGAGTCACTCTGTGTCCTTGTTTAAAGTACCGACTTGTTGGATCCTTCTTCTTCTTCTTCCCATCCTTTTTAAATAAGACAGAAGGGATTTGTTGCAGATGCCTATAGGTAGCATCACTTAATATCAGGTAAACCCCTTACTCGATTTATCGTTGTTAATAAAAATTCGTACTCTCTCCTAACGAACCCTAGTGCTCAATTTGCTTATTAACAATATCTTTATATATTTATTACAATCAAAATGGTAACCGAATTTAGGTCTTGCGAATAATATATCCAAAAAACAAATCTACACATAACGCCAGGACAAGGAAGTCCATAATTGGTTTTAAATCAAACATGGTTTAAAATTCTGCGTGAATGGAATCCTACGATCTGAGATGACCGCGGGTTCCGCTGGCGAAGATGCTATCGCCAACACCTAGGCTACGTCCAGGAGCGACGAATAGATTACTGCACTGCGGAGCTCCACGAGGACGTTCTTTAGTCCGCGGTTAGTAAGTTATAACACTGTAAGTTCTATCACCTTTATTATTATTGACTGACGAAATAGTGGATTCTCAATTATTTTCTGGTAATAGTGTCAAATTTGTTTCGCCTGTCTGAAAACTCAAGGTAGTCGTTGAAACTCTGTTGAACTGTTAAAAAAACCTTGGTTTTGCTTATACTGAAAACTAATACCAATGTGTTCAAATGAAGGCTCTTAGCTTCATTTCCTTCATCTATAATCTTTCTTTCCTAGCGAAGGATAGCGATCATTATGTCCCACAGGTTTTTATTCACACTGAATAGTGAGTTGGTGATCTTACCATCACCACGTATATCACCGGCGCAGGTTTTCTATCCAGGATAGTCTGTAGTACACACATATGTATCCTGCATTATCTAATGTATGTAATATATGTGTGTACACAGGAAAATATTGCTTAAAAAACTGCTGACATACATTTTAAACAATATGTTTAATACATGATAGTTGATTCAAAAACATTATTTGTAATTTATTATATGATATTTTGACTAATACGTGTTGGTAGAACGTACAACTTATGATGCCGTCTCCATTCCTGATTTCTTGGCTGAAGACGCGTGCGCAAGGAATTTAACGCCAAATCGCCGGAGCCGGGGCACAGGTAATTGCGGCTTATCAGCGCATTGTTCGCGTAAGGGGCACAAGGCTGCGCGACCGTCGACCGTCGACCGTCGACGTGTGAGACTGCGCCGTTCCTACCATTGTGCGCCCGGACGGTCGCTGGCGACGCTACCGTTCGCTTTTCAGCTACTGTGGAAAAATATTCGTATTAATTTTATGGGTATGTTAAAGCGACTCAACATGGACGATAGCTTGAGAATAATTGACACCTTATATATTAAATATATATTCATTAGAAACAATATAATCGTTTAATATGATCACAACTAAACTGATACCTGAAACTCCATTTTGTCATAACAATAAATAATTTAATAACGGCCTTAAATAAAATGGTGCAGAGTAAAATTTGCACATAACTAACTCATTATGACGTAAACGATTAAATATGCGCTCATGCTTGTAACCAAGAAGGGTAGGCAGAGATTACGGATTTTCATTTTCCGCGATCCTGGCACACCTCTTACTTCTTCTACATCCATAAATCAAGTCATACACGCTCGGAGGTTACGGACATATCCTACTGTCTTTAGTATGTCATTTATCTGATATAAGTTCCTCTGTGCCAACATTGTCACTCAGTTTTGCAACATAGATTTGTCTTATTACTCTCTTTTTAACATGACCTAAATGAACTTAGTTGTTAGTGTAACTTCATCCAAGGAAGCCTCGATGTAAGAAACTTGTATGAATGAATCAGCGCAAAATAAAAACCGATGTTGTGCCCATGTTAATTATAAAAAAACCGATGTTATTGTTATTGTAATTATAAAAGGAACAATTTTTAAATCCATCGTCACATAAAAAAAACTTTTAAACAAAAACAAAACCGACTTCAAAAAAACTATAATCAAAAACAACAAATGCACTTAAAAGTATAAAATAATTTTGTCGCAATTGAACATAAGAATCAATTCTTAATTATACATATTTTTGGAGTCGGTGTCAGCGTCAGCTAAGGAACTTTATACTGTACTAGTGACCCACCCCGGTTTCGCCTGGGTACCACTAAATATGTTGATCCGATCGCTACCAAACACAGCTGACACCGACTCCAAAAATAAATATGAATAAAAATTGATTCTTATGTTTAATTGCGTAAAATTATTTTATACTCCCTTCACATCTCTTCATCACAAAATAGGTAGACAGAATCGTCTTCCACTTCTCACCAAAAGTTGAGAGTCTCGTCACAGGCCTCAATGTGATAAGGATGACCCTAGGCTACTAATATACATTTGGCATTTTTGTTAACATCCGTTATATTGTGGTTGTTTTCTGATTTGAACCCGTAATCGCAGATAGACACTGTTCTAACAACAAGGAGACAAGGTCCTCTACGCTACTTCATTCGAATAAAGTCGTATGAGCTTATACATTTTTAAATATGCGCTCACGCCCGTAACCCAGAGGGGTAGGCAGAGATCATGGATTTCCATTTGGCGCGATCCTGGCACACCTCTCTTGCTTCTTCTTCATACATCTACGCATATGCTCGTCGGTTATGGGTACTCCTTATATCGCCCTTTTTTAGTAAGTCACTAATCTGATCGATATAAGTTATTTACTAAAATAAATCTACTTTTAATGGTAGTGTCACTGCACCCAAGCGATTAATGTTTTGATTACTGTCCGCACGGAATTCTTCAAGGTACATATATTGTAAAATTTACGTACCGTATCCTTAACTGGAAGGCGAATGATATTATCTGTTCCTTTAAAAAAACCCTTTGTTTCATTGCGAACAATTATCGCGCCGGATTAATTATTATTTATAACGGATGAGTGCGACTACCGATGCTTCGGACTTGCAACCCTTTTTATTTTAAAGATTTTTAGTGTTAAGCATTTGATCGGATTCTTTTAATGCAAGCAAGACTTGTACCACTCCTGTATTTACGTCATTATTAGATATTTTAATAACTTTTTATTTACTATAAAATATGTAGGTAATTTCAATAATCAAATAATATTTCTGTTAATCATTCCAACTAAGCTTAAAAGCATGTGCTAGGAGATACTTCAACAGTCAAATGGATTTGAACCCACAACCTCATGACTGGCAGTCCGTACACTTAACCATTACGCTATTGGCGCTTAAATGAAATTACAGGATGAAGTAATTATTTTTAGATTAATTCTACATTAATATTTGAATATAAAAATAGACGTAATTACGTCTTCGACGAACTGTGTAAGTTGACAAGTGTAACCAGGAGTTCTTCCATGTTTCAATCAAAGTAGGACAAAGTAAACTTGCTTTTCTACTTGATTACATGTTGATATTTTGTAAGTGTCATATAGATCAATAATGCACACTCTATAATGCAGTAGAAGGTTAGTTGATAAAGTCGTGAGAAACATACAACATACTTATGTCTTATTTTACAAAATCCTGTCCAGGCTGACCAAATTATACAAAAAGGAACGCAGTTTCTTTGCAAGTTTTTCACTGTCATCCAGTGTATTATCTAATGTCCATCAACAAAAAATCTTATTTACTAATATTTGATAAATATTATTTTTGTTCCTTTTTAGTCCCAGTTTACGTGGTCGGTCTACGGATGTATTCGACAAGACACTTCCCTTCGCTAAATGGTCCCTATTGTTCTTAACTTGAATATATACATTTTTTTAAACGCCTCTGACTTTTAAATCCCTGCAATAATATCGCCAGCCTATATTTCTTACCGTAATACAATATTCATAAGATTGTTTTTCCATTGTCTGTACGAACGCAACCCTTTAACAAATGTCTTCATTTTGTTGATACGTTTGCCGTTTAACATCTGTTAATAAAACAGTTATTAATGCCTTGATTCAAAGCTGATAGTCGGCTGGCAAACGTATCGATTTACATTGAATAGCGTAACTGAATGAAAGGATTATGTGTAATAAAAGGTGACTTTTTGTATTCACAGATAATATCTTAATATGTTTATAATAAATGGGGTTGCCTCTAATCTGTAACTGTCAGTCTGTCGCCTTTTTGGCTGAAGTTTCGCACCTTTTTGGGGATTATTCTTTAACGTTTAGTGAAGTGAAAAAAAATCAAACCCTCTTTGGTGTAGGTACACTAACGAGCAAAAGACTAGTTAGTAATTTTTGTCACTTTTGTTTCAAGAGACACAATATGTTCCTGCCCTTTTCCCATCTATTTGGGGTCAGCACAGTATGTCCATCCCTCTATCAGCCGTTATATTTGAATTCACACCCTTCTTACACATATATTTTACACCATCCATACTTTCTTACAACATACAACACACACACAATAAAAATATTTTTGAGATGATGTCTGTCATGAAACCCAGTACGCAGGGTCCAAGTTAAAACAGTTGACTTATATGAATATTATTAGAATGTATTACAACTACAATATGTATCTTAAAATGAACGTTATAACTAATAACATACTAAAGTGCTAGACCATGAGCGTTGGTTTTGTTAAAATAAACTACATTCGTTTGTATTTCGAAACACATTTTTAGGGGTAGGTAAGGAGTTATTAGGGGAGTGGTAGCCATTGGTCAAAGTTTTATTAAGGGTTAGGGGAACGAAAAACTGTTGGAAAGCACTGGAACATACGCCCCCGCCCGCTCACCCCTCACCTCACCGCGTGCGCCAGTTAGAAAGTTCTACTATGTTCGCTTTAATTTGATTGACTGTCTTAAAGAATGTGTGCATAGACATTTTCTAAGACATATTTAACATACAAACTCAAATAATTTATCAACACGTCATTCAATTTTACATGGATATGGAGGGATAGCAAATTGTTATTCGATTTTCATTGATCAAGTTAAGATTGAAACGTGACCAGGAATGAGGTAACCGCCCACAGCGAATGCACTAGATCCGAAATAAACCTGAAGGAGTTTAAAAATGTTTACAAACGTATTATTATAGAACGTCGACAGCCCAGAGAAGGAAGAGCACTTCTCCGTTCTTTAATGCCAGCTCGTGTTTATTCATAAATGGTGGTAGATAACTTCTTACTGAATTATTTATTCAAAAGTGCAATAATATAACGACTCTAACGTTTTTGCATTCATCAAAACGAATTTTAAAGCTTCCTTTATTTCGAATGCTTAAAGAATAGACGGTTATCGAAATCTCAATTTGACAGGTCTTTAGGTCCGTAGTATGCGACGTCACGAGCCGTGTGTTAAGGGGCTGATACGATCGCATGCGGGTTAGATCCCCGTGCTGCTACTGCATGGGGTGTCGCTGAATAATGCAGTACTTTTGTGCTTAACGGATTTTGATGTGTTTTGTGTATAAATATGACATATGAAATGTCTGCAAGTAAACAGTTATAATTTACTGACTAAGGCATGGACATAACATCAAAACTGACATAAGTTATTATGACTTATGTTGTATATATCTGACCTGCTTATCACGCCACAGTTCGTGTGTTCGATTCCCACCTAGGACATATATTTGTGTGCATGAACATGTCTGTTTGTCCTGAGTCTGGGTATAATTATATATTTAAGTATGTATTTACAAAACAAATGTAGTATATGTAGTACATCAGTTATCTGGTTTGCATAATACACGCTCTGCTTAGTTTGGAATCAGATGGCCGTGTGTGAATAATGTCCCAGGATATTATTATTAAATATAAATAATAAATTACTATGAAACTATATTTCCACGAAAGGAAAGAAAGTGCAGAAGCCAGAAGCAACTTCTTGACTTCTAAGCTGTAATATTGTTTTATGATTTAATATAAAATTCATATACATATTGCATGCCACAAGAAAGCTAACGTACCTTAAATTACCTTGTAAGCTTTCTTATCGTACAATAAATGTATAAAAGTCTATATAAATCGTGTCCAAAGCTCATTTAAGCCTCGGACAAAGGTTCCACATGTAATAACCAGACAGGGCTGGGCGTTTAATGGCGACGTTAGCATCAGCATGGGTTTCCCGCGTTGGCAGCGTCCCAAACAGTTTCTGTGTTAGAATGTTAACAATGAAATAGAGATCGACACCGTCCGTGCTCGAACTTCTAAGACATGCTTATGAATTTATAGGTTTATTGTATGAGCACTTGATTGAGTGGTCAAGCGTGACTGGACTCCAACGTCATTGTTTTGTTGTTGGACAAAAATGATTTGTTCGTTTACACCTCGTTGCTACTAAAGAGCGTCAAGAAATTGACAACAGTTTTCATTACAGTTATTATAACCCGCTACAGATTTATTAACTGATATGCTTTGTTTAAGTTAACCTAATGAGAATGCGTTTCGGTCGATACCTAATATAGTAATCAACAGAACCGTCTTTATAGTTTTTGTGGTTGTTTTTAGGTAATACTAGTTGATCCCGTGTGTTTTCATTTCGCAAAATTAATAAAAACTTTATTTTAGTTTCTTGGTACGCTGAATTGGCCATCAGCTTGTTTTCCTTAATTACGCTATTTAAAACTAATATTTTTTAATTAAATTACGCTACTACGACTCTTTTTGTATCCTTATAGAGTTTCGTTATTTAAAATGAATAAAGTAAAACAACCAATAATAATTTTCAACAGGTGCGTGAGATTTATTTACAAATTAGATACTTCAAGTGTCTGTTCTGAACGCAAACATGAATCTATTATACATTTGATTTTGTTTGTAAGCTAGATAATAATTACCTAGTTAACGACGATGCCGGTGAACGCCTCGAGCCCATTGTGTACGCACACAAATTAGTCGACCGGCTACCGAATTAATACGAAGTGCGTGTACAGACATCGTTACACCTCGATGACTTTTAAACCGAACTAAATGCCACAATAAAATTGTATGTAGTATGTTTTTGCGTTTTTTTTTTCATAGTTAGTAAAAAGTTTTATTACTGTCATTAGTCATGTTAACAGTTTTATGGTTTTACATAATATGACGTCAAATAATTTAAAAAAAAAACATGTTTTTTATTAATTTAGGAATATGAAAACAGTCTAGATGTCTATTGCTTCACCCAAATAGATACACAACCTGTACAAGTTATTTTTGGTTAAATAATACTGGACGAATAAAATTGGATTTAAAAAAAAAAAATTAAAATTTTTACATTTCGTTTCGTGCGAAGGCGTTATAACGAAGGTATCAAATTCTGACAAATAAACGAAAAACATTTATTTTTCGTGGATTTATTAAATTTTCATTACATAAAGAGAACTGTAAGACCTGAGTGACCGAGCTTTGCTCTGCGCTTATTTTTCCAAGGTCGTGTTTTTGTTCAAAAAATATATTTAGTTTTACGAATGTCGTACAGCGACATCTCATTACATTTTAAGGTACCAGTAGGTTATCGTCCATAGACAACAATGCGAGCACAGAAGGTAGCGCTCTAAAAATTTTTTTGCGTAAATTTGCGTTTTTACGGGAAATTCACTATAGATACATTTAGAAATGTAAATCGTATCTAAATACAAGATTTGATTCAATTAATAAATAAAAATATGATTGAAATTTATAACGGATGATTTTTAATACATTTATTACACACATTGTATAAACAGATCAATCTTATAATATCCTTTGGTACAGTATGCGCACACGCACCATTCGTAACGAACGAATCGGCTTTCATCGACCGCCATTCGTCTCTTTTTTATTTCCGTCCTTCAATATTTCTCTATGACGTTTCAATTCTGTCGGATCAGGGCGGATTGGGAAAAAAAGCAAATATTATACAACGATCAAAATCCAGTTAACGAAGATCCGTCATTCTGGAATCAAATTTTATGACCTTAGGATATTTCAATAGGAACAGGACGTATCGAGGTCTGACTGATGTGGTCGTCACGGTGACGTATGCCGTGATAATTTGTATTTGATTTAAACCAATTAGTGATGGTTACTAGCGGAGCTCGCTTTATAGGATACTGATGTGAATAGGTTTTTCGCTTTTATGCTATGGATTTTAATAACATACGGTTAGAAAATTGGTCCCGAACTATTTTGTTTATTATTTTTCATTATACTTCTTACACATGCTCAATATATTTTCCTGTTCATTACAAATAAAGGCTACTTTTCTCTAAATAACACTATAGATACATAAATGAATAGTCAAAAAACAACTTTAATCTTTCCAAAAAAAAAATTACACGTAGAATGTAATGAAATTGAAGCTTATTATGTTCGTAACATTTTCTGTAACCAATAAAAACATACAGCTGCCTAATTAGCCATTAGCAACGATTGTAATGTTGTACAGAATATACATCCGTGTGTTTTACACTCGAACTATTTTGTAACCGCTCGTTACTTTGCGCTTTGTGTAGATATGGTTACATTTGTTCGTCAAAGAATACGAGGCACAATACTCAAATCATTATCCGAGCACATACAGACAGAGAAACCGATAGAGTTGAGAATCCCAATCAATTAATGCTTCGACCTTCTTATAATTGTATTGATAATAAATTGAAAAGGCTCATAATTTCGATATTTATTAAGTTGTATACAAATATATGTTAGATGGATTGTTAAATTAAAGTGTTATTTATGTTTCGCGACCGTATTACTTACCCAGTTGTATTTGAAAGCCATTTAATTGTTGTAGACTTCATTGTGTTGTTGAAAATGTACATGCGGTCACTTGATATGAAGACCTCCACTAACGTAAATTGAAGAAGAAATCCTAACGAAACATCTCATGTGTTGAATAGTGTAAAAAGGATAGGTATGGTAGTTTAAATTATAAGTAAAAAGAGGACACCTAGTGTTTGTCACTTCCTACTGTTCGCTCTGCGTTAGGTGAACTAAAGAAAAAAACGTCCAAATTAAGACGTTTTCGCCCGGTAATGACATATCTGCTACTGTTTTTGTTATCTCTAATAGAGCTGAGGTTTAATCTGTGCTAAATGTGACGACTTTCTGGCGTCACCAGACTGTAGCTATAGCGGTTCGAAAATACAATGAAATGCTTCAAGAAAAACATCGTAGTACCCCGTTCCTTTGGCTCGTCGAGCCAGATACAGTAGCTTTACCACTACTGGAGGAATGGAGGAAATGAGAGGAGAATTGAGATACGTTTATGGACAAGAGAATGAGCATCATTAATCTACCGAATCGCAGAAATCGAGGCTTCATATAATTGCTTAGCGGCTACAAAAGATATATATACTGTAAATTTTTTAATATTACCACCATTAGTTGAGAAAAGTTCGCAACATGTCCTTGTCGAATTTGACAATCATATAATCCCGAGAACTAATTTAAATCCTAACGTAACAATTAACAAGGCAACTCTCCCGGCTGGGATTGGTTCGGATGAAATCGCTTTAGTGCCGCGCCTGCGCAGGCGATCCATCACGCAGTAAAAGGATTACGCTGCGACGTACCGTTTGTTGGTTTAACAATTTGACATAGTGTTGTTTCGTATTGCGAATTTTAAATTGATTCACGTGAGAAAGATATATGAGAAAGCCGACACGGTACAGATGAATTTTAATAGCTTGCGTGTTTCGAAATGTTCACGTTGGATATTTTTCTTTATCAAATTTTAAATTGTGTTGAACGGACTAAATAGCGTGTTGAAAATATTTTTGTAATTACATTTATTGTATTTGTTAAAAGAATCAAGCAAGAGCAAGAGTTTGTGTTTAATTTAAGTGACCTCTATGATAGGTTAGTAATAACTGAGAAAATTCAGATGCAATACTAATTAATGGACAAAAGCAAGCCAAGATTCTTACTCGAAAGCTAAAAAGTTAGGTCACTCTTTGAATATCTGATTGAAAGTCATCGTTAAAATTGTGTAAGAGTTTTCTAGGCTATAAGTGACTGATAAATACGATGATCTGAAAAGAAAGGTATAAAATAAATATTAATCACAACAAATCCGAATAATTCATCTGAATATTTCAAACTTATATGAATGAACTAATATATTTTGTAATCAAAATAAAACTAAGTAATAATAACTAAATAAAAGAATTAGTAAAGGATTTTTGTAGTGAAAACTTATTTAGCCGCGTTTGAAGATATTCGGTAGGGGTTCGCGTCAACAGCACATGCAACAAGCTTATTTGAATTTGGAACAGTTGCGACGAACTTTTTGTCATTTATTTTTATTGTATTCAATTTTGAATTTTATTATTAAGAAACAAAGGTTTAATTTGTTGATCATTTATTTATTTTTGAACTATTATTTAATTTTGTACTGTTTTAAGTTTTCACTTCTGTCGGCAGTACTTACACTGCCTGTGTTTTTTAACGGGCGAGGGTATGAACAGTAAAAGGAAATATCCTTTTTCCTGTCTGTTCCCTCCTCTGTCTATTAAAGGTAGGCAACGCATCTGCAACTCATTACCTTGTTGCAGACGCCTATGGGTAGCGGTCACTTAACATCATGTGACCTGCTCACTCATTTGCCACCTTCTGCCATAAAACCATGTCTGTCATTGCATATTTCACTTTTTTATATAGTAATTCACATAACTCGTTAGAATATCGTATCATTCTACAGGAGCATTGTAATCATGAAGGTGACTCGACTATAGTCACTGCTCACAAGCTGCAAGCTAGCAGTGTCGCCGTCGCGATATGAGCAGGCAGGTATCATCGCGAGGAAATTTAAATCTACTTTATTGAGTGACTGAATTACTAATAATTTCTATTGATACTAACTACTTTTGATTGATATAAGAAATTATCTCGATAATCTATTTATATTTCATATACATGTCTGGGGGGGTTGGCGTCAGGTATGCCGGCCGTAAGAAAAACAATAGCCAAAACCTATTACAGTATTGACTACGGTCGTACCGTGCCGACCCAACCTAAAAGAAGTGGGAACAGGGCAGGAAGAAGAAGTGTGCTAATTGACAAACAAGAAGTAATATATGAAATAAGTAAGTAAAAAGTTAACCTTCTACATCATGCTGGCTGTATGAGTTTATTTTAATTATTTTGTATATAAAAACGTCATAACATTGTCTGCATCGCAAGTGTACTGAGCTGATGCAACAGACAGATAAGATGAGATCAAAGCAAAAACGCTAAGGATATGACGATTCAACGATTCGTTAATTTAGTGCAAGGCCATTGCTGTGCTCCATCATAATAATATGCGCACATAAGAACTCCTTGGCGTGCAATTGTAAGGAATAATTAAGTTTTTCTCAGGCTTCGTTTGGTATCGGCCAGTAATTAGGTTTGCTATATTATATGTTATAACGTAATAAATCAGATTTAGAACATGAATTTTAATTATAATTATAATTTTATGAATTATAATTTTATGATGCGTTTTAAGACTACTTTTGCCTGTTAACGTAGTAGAATAATTGTGTCGTCTGTATCTAACCATAGACAATGACAAGAAGACTTTCTTAGTTGTATATGCATTGACAACTGTCATGTAGGATAGATGGACAGATAGATAATGAAAGGCGAGGTGGGGGAACTGACAAGGGGAAGGAAATTAAACTTCTGTTACTTCTACTTCTCGTCAGTATTCCTTGAAGTTTAAGACGGCACATCCTTGCAACGGCAATCGAACCCGCGACCTACAGTACGTAAGTCTATAGACTTACCACTGAGCCACCACCACAATTGCAGTGTTAGTAGTTAGGTAATGCATAAAATCATATAATGATGGCCATTAAAAAAAACAGTATATGATAATAAAAAAAAAGAAACTGGAGTTGAAGGTACTTCAACTATTCTCAATTGAGTAATTTAAAATCCCGAGCAGACAATTAGCAATTAGAGCTTTAATTCTGAACTCGGTAGAGCGTTTAAAAATTACCGAGCACTTGCATTATCTCGAAAATGTCGTTAAAGTTTATGCGCGAAATTATGATCCGTGTAAAAATTTAGTTTTTCGCCCGATATTCAAGGTCTCGGTAAGGACTTGGCTCCGTCGATTTTTTCCTTTTGTTATTGTCGATGTGGGAGCAGAAACTTCATGTAACATGTTAATTTATTAGATTAATTAATGTCGAATAACCTTTACGAGTTAACTAATTACCGCAGTTTAATTTCGGGGATTACGCTCGTACATGAAACGTTTTTGCGCCGGTCGACGGTCACATTGGAGTGCAGATGCGATGAGATAAACAGTGAACATCTGAAGCGAAACGAAACATTTTTGTAACAAAAAAATTAATATTAAAATCACTGCATTATCTTTGATACGGGCGACGAATAAAATAAATTATGATTAAAAAAGATTTTATACTCTATTTTTTTGTTAAATCTTTCGATATTAAAAATATAGATTTTATCTATGATTTGAAACAAACTTAAGGATTGATGTTTTACATATTATTTTTTCTATAAAGTTCGCACTGCTATAACAATATTTGAAGTAACATCTATTCTTATTCTTCGTAGATAAACCTCCTTTCCATGACTTTGTCATGGAAAGGAGATGGTCAGCATCTAGCTGACCATCTGCGGTTACAGAGCCTCTATACCGTCAGGCAGCAGGTCATTACCACTTCTACACTCAAAGGAATAGTGCTGAAATTATTGGTGTAATGTGACGTCATTCGGGGATGACAAGCGAAAACTTGTATATTATGACATCTCATCGTTATGTATATCTCTTAAACTTAGGTAAGTTAACGCGTAGGTTAATCTTACTTATGAAAATCACAAAACATGCTCAATATACTACGCGTCATAAAATGAAGCGGTTGTTTCTGGCTAATGTTTATATTAATTATGTATTTACATTGTTTTAACTTAAACGTAATTGTTATATAAAGATAAAAGTATCATGTTTGTATCATATGGTGCTGGAAGATGAGTGCGTTGTTCATCTCGAGACTTCTCTTGCGAAGGGTTTGTAAAGCAATGTTATTACTGACAATTTTGTTGCCCTGTGTCTATTGAAATCATCTTGTACGTGTTGATGAGTCTAGCCGTCGAGCCGGTCAAAAGTCAAATAATGTTTCTCTTAATGATGCTTGACTTTTGACATAGGTAAAGAATAACGAAACCATTAAGTAGAATTATACGGCCATGTTCAAACGCTACCATTCTACGGCAGCCGTCAAGGTCCGAAGACAAAAGCTGAACAAGACAATGTTTCTAGTACAATCGTGAGAAACCTATTGTTGGCTGATGTGACATAATCCACGGAACCATCATAATGAGGTTTAATTTATATTTAGTGCAAGGCTGAGTCTCAAGGTTGATTTGAATGTCAGATCCAGTATCTTGATGTCTGTTATATCATTGTTGATTGTGTGCAATTGTTGTGGTTCAGGCAGTGTTCTTTAGTTTTTCATTTAGGCTTGTAAGTTTTTTGTAGATAATTAAAATACATTTTGATTTTTTGTGACTGACTTGTCATTGTTTGCCTGGAAGAGGCATCTACAGAGTCACCGGGTTTGAGGCGATAGGGCGCAAGGCGCCTAACTTAAACCTCTCTAAGAGTAACTCGACTCGGGCCGTTACTTAATTATTATAACGGGATTGGTTAAAATACTGAAATCTAATGACAATATAAAACAAGTTGGGGGGTCAGAAGTTAAGAGAGTTTATGTCGTAAGAACCTACTTTTCATCACAACTTAATGTAACTTAAATGACATGTAATGAAACATTTGCCTTATTAGTGACCAAGTCGACTACAAGTATATTTTATTTTCCATTATAGCGCGAAAACAGCAACGCGTCTGCAGCTTATTAGCTTGTTATAGATGTCTATGGATACGACAGATGAACAGCTTGCTAGTTTGTCATCTTCTTCGATAAATAAGGATAAATTTAATCCTCGATTATGTAGAACGATATAATTGGGCCCTTTGAAAGATCCTTTTAGTGTACCCAAAAACAAAATTCAGAAGTATACAGAGTTTACTTGATTAGGACAGTACAAACCAATCAGTAAGATCTTGATTGTCGATGAATACAACCAAGCTATAATATAGCTAATTTGAAACAGAAATTAGAACCGATTCGTAGACTATAATTTTTTTAGTTGTAGTGTAAGCAGTAAGGTTATGATAAACTGAAATAAATACGTATAATATTGGTACAAGTAAGCACAATACGAATCGCTCGTAGGTTCCCACAGCGCAGCTTGATTTCAAAACAATTAATGAAAGATATGGCGTGTACCTAACACCACAATTATACAGAATTAATACAAAAATGTAAATACGTGGGCGTGACGCTGGACCGCGTTTCCATTGTCGCATTTAACGAAGTTACCTAATTGTTGTAAATCGATTAATTCGAAAGATCATGTCAATGTTTGTAATTTATATGCGATATAATAATTATTATTATCAATATATATGATGGTACTAATTAAAAAAAATTGATTGCATCTAATTTGGTGTTGAAAAATAAAGTTTATGGAAAACATATGACGTAAGGATACATAGGTGTACCAAATATAAATTACAGATGTTCATGAGCCTTAGTGATCACTCATATAATAGCCGACACGTTGGTCGTTGGCCCCTATGATGTATAACAAAATGTGGTTCATATATTTCTAGTGTAGCATTGCTTCTGTTCTTCCGTTTTTACGTCTCTTCTGTTGTAGTATGTGATTAAATTAGACTTGGAACAATTAAAACATTAGTCTGTAAAAAATAATTTACTTAACAAAAGAAATATTTATTTTGCTTTAATCGATATTTTTTATAAAATTTACATTAAAATAGTTTTAATTATTTTGACGTAAAACAATGGAAACAGCAACCCATCGTCCGTCGCGTGCGATCCCTCTCATTGCCCAATGCGCACTATTGAGTGAGTGGCTCAATTAGCTTGGATTCCGCGCCTCTGGTGCCCAAAGTGGCGCCTCCCTGTGGCGAAATCTGTTACCATTCATTATATCTGTTATTGTATCGTTATCTTCCTAAAATATGATAACAAACATATCATTATATCAAGAATAATGTAAACTTGTCTGTTGGATAGACATTTTAAATAAAGGAATTAATATTACAGTGTTTCTCTTAAATGACAAATTAGTCAAACTTTGCTGCGGGCTAAAATTTCTAACAGCTCAGATAACTGCTAATTTGTCGGCATAAAATTTATTACAAGCGGGGACAAAACAGATAATGAAACGGCGGATATCGATTCGTTGGTGTGTTTTAGAAATCGCACGACGATGTGATAGGAAAGGTCGTCTAAGTCTTTTGTTTTGGTGTGCTTGTTCCAAGATTTCTTTAATTATGACTATATGTATTTGTTTTTTAGTTGCATTTCGACAAGTATTAGTACGATTATTAATGTTGATTGGCCTAAATAACAGTTTAATACATCCATTTCTGTATTATTTTATCGTTAAAAAGTTTAAAAAACGAATTTACAATATTTCAGACCCATTCGTAGTAGGAAATTGAATTCCGATATCAAACCTCCATTAGTTAAAGTAAATAACAATGCAAACGAAACTGGGAAAAAACTATATATATAACAAAAGAAACTGGTTGACAGATATATCAACCTACACTCCAAACTGAACTGAACTAGTGAAATTTTGCACTAAGATTTCTGTTATTACGTAGGCTAGGCGAGCACTAAAAATGATTTTTAGAGTCATCCCCTAAAGATCTAAAGTAGGAAATGAAACTTTGGATGGAGAAACTACCTGTGCGAAGCCGATGCTGGTCCCTGGTCTA
>JWHW01019064.1:446652-461503 GCA_000931545.1 Papilio glaucus | reverse complement strand
GACCGGTGAAATACCACGACTTTTGCGTTTCGTCTGATAAGTGAGGCTCCGAAGGCCCACTTTCAGTCATCCCTTTCTCATCCTTTCCTAATAAGGATAGGATGGGAAGGGAAAGAGGACTGGATGTGGAGGGGATGAATAGGGGATGGATAGGAAAAGGAAACATCCTTTTTCCTGTCTATCACCTCCTCTGTCCATTAAAGGTAGGCAACGCATATGTGACTCATTTGCTTGTTGCGGATGTCTATGGGTAGCGCTCACTTAGCATTAGGTGCTCGTTTGCCACCTTCTACTATAAAAAAAAAGTTGCTAATATTAAACTACACAACAGCTGTAAGCCTGATTAATATTTTATTGTATTTGTTTTTTCCCATTCCTTATTAAGGGTGCGGAACAACCAAACATGAGGTAGCGGGTTCGAATCCGCCAATCGATTAATAGCCACCATCTCTTGGCACAAGATTTAAGCTTAGTTGGAATTGTTAAAAGAAATATGAGTAACAAGCTGAGGCCTGCAGTTTCACCTGCTGTGCGATTAAATTTAACCGACTATTGTCCAACGTAAGCCGATTCTAGAGTTCTCTCTCATATAGATCTGTGGTCAACTGACAATTTAATTCACGTAGACAACACCCCTACCTAGTAGTAGACGCCATTATAGTCTTCGACGGTAACATGTTCAACCTGAGAAGACACAACACTTACACCGATAGCTGGCCAATCCAGCAACTAGGCCCCTAGATTACATTAGGGACCTAGAATTTTTAATTTTTAGCTCAAGATCACTCGGATCGCGAGCCATGTATTCGATGAAGCTGTAAGAACCGTCAATAAGGTTACCAGCAACTACTTCTCCGAAAATACATACACATGACAATTTAATTATTTGTCTATACAACTTTCATCCCCTATTTTAGATTTTTGGAGATTAATTTAGAAATCCTTTGTTAGTGCATACGTCATAACAAATCTCTCTGCAAAAATTCAAGTATCTAGACTCAGTAGTTTGGACTGTGTTGATATATCAGAGAGAAAGGTTTGCGCTGAAAATCAGCGCTGTGTCGGGAGTTGCACAGCATAATGCTGAGCTGCTGACCTAATTTACCGAATAAATAACACTATTTATAATTTATGTACTCATATATATTTCGTTAAATAAATATATTTTCTTTCTTTCTCACAAGAAAAAGAATCATTTCAATAATCTACAAACATTTATATAAAACTACTCATTCCATCCGAAATGCTTACATTTCGGAAGCTCTACACAATAATTAAAGCTAACCTGCAAACATAACATGAACCTTAATGTCCTTTTTATCAACTCGGGTCACTTCTTTTCTCGTCGTCAGCAGTGTTCCATGTCAAAAATATATGCGAGTACACTTTTCGAAGTATTTAATCCAGGTATTTCAGGATTCCGCGTTCCCGCTACAAAAATGTTAAAGATTAACGATAGTGGCGGAGTCGGCTGGCGGTATTCGGCCGGCGCAATATGGCCGCGAAATATGGCGGCCGATGCTCGGATAGCGCGCGCTCGTAACTTCCATCGGATGGCTCGCGGATATCGATCTTTCGATATAATAAGTACTTTTATTTATTCGTTTGATGAACGACCTGAAATGTGATATTGCTTTCGAAATTAAACTTCTATTCGATTATTGCGCGGGAGTTTAATTGTGACTTTTTTAATTTAGTTTTTCTATGAGTATTGCAAATATGTTAAGACTTTAAGAGAGGTCAAAAACAATTTTTGTAGACGTATCAAAAAGGGTCTAAATTATCAGTATCCCAATAGTTTAGCATGTCACATACATGCATGTATGGGAAGCACTTTGAAAAATGTATGTGCCTATAGAAAATAAACCCTTAACTTAGCCAAAAAAAAACATATATCGACGGTCCCTACGTACACTATCGAAACTGAAAACGACTACTTTATTTTGTCCACATTATACATAATGTGGACAAAATAAAGTAGCCATTTTCAGTTTCGATAGTGTACGTAGGGACCGTCGATATGTCGTACATTTTTCTGATTGTTCGCGCCGCTCTAAAAATTAAAATTGAGAGGTATATCCCATGCAAATATTTTTAGCAACATCCAAAGTATCCCTACCTATATCATTTTAGGCTCCATTACCTCCCCCGCGTATCATCACGCTGAATTAAACGGAGCCAAGCGGGACCACCCGGGTCGCGACACGCAAAGTCTTCGATTTACGAGCACGTACTAACAGCGCCTCGACTCCTAGATAACCTATGGAGGCCTTGATCCAACGCTTTAATTCCACAGTGCTCCAGCCGAGCACGCTAATAAGTACAAATTGGCAGGTGGTGGGCTATAGTTAAATCAATTTTAACGTCTCAACGTTATTTATTAGTCGACAACGTGAGATAAGCGGTGATAGCCTAATGGGCAGGGATTGGACTTACGACCGTGGCTGTAGGTTCGAACTTCGGCGGTTTTGTACTTTTGAATTTAGGTATTTTTAGTATGAAATTCGAAGCACAAAAAAATTGTGGCATTAAGTAAAAATTAAACACAAATTGTAACAGTCTTTCCCTTACTTACAGAACGTAGTAACATATTACAGTTTAATAACATACTAAAGAACGATGCTAGTATAACCATGAATTAATTCATGTAGGAAGTTGAAATTATAAATGAATGTATGGGAAACTCACGACTGAATTAATTTATTTGAACGTGGTGAGATGGTTCGGGCAGATTTCATTGGATCATATTTTTTTATAAAATCACCAACCGTCGTGTTGAACTTACTTCGCCTATGAATTGACCTTTTAACCATTTACGAAGTGTTTCAACAAACTAAATAGTAAAATGATTTAAAAATGGGATCAAGAGGCGATCGTAAACTACACGGTCAGCGATCAAAGTCGTTCAGTCGTTCTGACTCGTTGCTTAACACAATAAAATTTGATTCATTCGAAACCGTGCCGTAAATTATCCGGACATTTTTAATGCGCACCTATTTTGAACTATTACTGCGACATAAACTTTAAACAATTTTACGAACGGTAAGTATACGGGTCGTAAAATTTTTGGTTAGTATACTAACAGACTGCTGCTTGAAGGTATGTTTGTTCGTCGTTTTGATTCTAGTAGCAGGCACTTAGCCTCCATACTATAAATTGGCAACTATAAATATATGTATTTATGTAATTTCAAAAATGCATTCAAAAAATTGCATTAAATTATGATACTACTTTGGTTTTCAAGTTATGTTCATCGACATAGGACGAACGTGTACCTATTTGTTAGGCTAATGCGCCTTTACATCAGTGAGTAAAAGATACAAGTTCAAGTGAGGTCGTTCTCAAATAGCTTTGAATAATTACAAATATAATGTATATATAATGGAAATGAGCAAGCGAACCCGAGTACTTTAACTAGCATTTAAATTTATAACTGGCAGGTTACACGGTGTCCATATTTTTCTATCGGATATTTTATTTATATGGCTTGCACCGCAATTCATTTTCCAGTATTCTTTTATTAGGTCGTGTCAATATTTGCGAGATGGATTTCAAAAAGAACCAGCATTGCCATTATTAACAATTTGAATAATGATTCCTATAAATGTATTGCCACTATTTATGTAGGAACCAGTAGAAGGTAGGCAAGGATATGGAAATGAGGAATGATGAGAAAGAGGAATGGACTGCCGTTGACCTCGTTAACCGGGCGAAAAGCATGAGAAAACATCACAACAGTTTCCTTTGAAGTCGTGGTACATGATCTAAAAAGACCCGTCGTGTGATTTTAAAGAGTACTCGATTAGCAAAGCCAAGAAAATGCGTGCAGGATAGTTAGCAAGAAACTCAGGTCAAGTCAATTTTTTCCTCGAATATTTGATGTCATTATTTGACATGTATAATCTTATCAAGACAGTCCTAATTTCTCTCTAAGCGTGGCGACACTAGCGTCTAATGCTCGCGCCTCAATCAATAAATAGTCCTAGTATTGTCACGTATTGAGGCGCTTGATTCATTGTTTATCAACTAGATGGTATCTCATCTTGGCCGTGAGAAGACGACGCGTGTGGCATTCGGTCTCGATTCGAGATTACCATTATTAAAGAGCCCGAGGTAAAACGATCGTTTAATAAAAAACGTGATATAAAGCGGAAAGTTTACTAGCTTTAGTATAGCTTTAAGTGGATCGGATTGATATACGTTTTTATTTAAGTGCTAGTAATATATTTAAGTAATACATTATTAGGATGTGCGCTTCTCCGAAACTTAAATCTGCATTTAAAACCTATTTAACTTTTAATAATATATTTTTTAAATTTCTTAATGAGTTGTGTTGACTTGAGTGAAAGTTCTAGCTCAGCGGCAACCGTACTCAGATTGTACACAAAAGTAGCTTTGTTCGATTATCAGCCGAGACCTAGTGTAGTCATTTTTCCAAAATCTGTTAATGTTTGCTTTCAGAACAGTGGTAGAGCCCGCAACAACATCTGTTGCACGAATGGGCCGGCTCAACCGGTGACATACTACGACCTCACAGAAAACAGGCGTGAAGTAGAAGTACTCTGCGTTTCGTCTGATGAGTGAGGTGCCGGGGGCCTAATTTCAGTCCTCTTCCCCTTCCCACCCTTTCCTCATAAGGATAGGATGGGAACGGAAAGAGGATTGAACGGGAAGGGGGTTAACGGGGAAAAGGAAATATCCTTATTCCTGTCTATGTTATATGTATTCTGACAGAGAAGGGGATAGACAGGAAAAAGTGTATTTCTTTTTCCTCACTCATCTTCTCCCCGAAGAGGGTATGACTCCTCCCCTTCCCGTACTATCTGTAGAGAGGGTGGGAAAGGGAAGAGGACTGAAACTGGGTCTCAGGCACCTTACTCTTCCCACCAAACGTAGAAGCATACTTCTACTTCTACTCAACGGTCGAGCCGGCCCATTGGTGTAACATTTTATGTTTACTACAGACAGGCTTCCTACTAGGCTTCTGTTACTATTCTTATTGCTGCATACATTAAAGGTGGTTCTTTGACATCAAGAGATCCACTTGTTGGTTTCACTCCTTCTATAAAACTGTGAGTAAATTCAGTGTCGTCTTTATTAAGTAATTATAGACCAGTAGGCGAGTATAATTATGAATTCGCGTCACGAATGGTTACGAAACAAAGCGTCGACCCACGCCGAATCAAACGCACGGACAGACAATGGGTCACCGCAGCTAATGTCATGGTGTAACATATGTGAACTCGTATTGTTCTAAATATTGGGCTCCTTCGCCATTGTGCCCGTAATCATGGACTGTAATAAAAGTACTGGCTTATGCATATTCAATATAATTTTAAAAACAAAGAAAGTTCTTTTAGGCTACAGATAATTGTAGCATAATGGATGTATTATATTTTAGTAGCTGTCGTTATCAACTGTGTACCTTTTTTAAGGAATAATGCCGCTTTCCGTTTCAATACTATTTTCACCCTCTTAGGGGTTTAATCTGTAAACTCCTTTTTTAATGCTAGCCAATATCATAAGATAATATTTTGTGTAACTTCACATTACTATACTCTGCAGTTTCAGCTGTCCTCTCCTATATATTTAGCAAATGCTCTTAAATTAATGTCTTTAAAACTTCTAGACTTTCGTATCCCTTCCAATGTGGAACACTTCGTTCCGTACAAATATGAAGATCCCTCACGATATAGAAAAAGAAGCTTACTACCTTAATAACTTTTTTATTTAGCTCCCATAGAATCGAAATCATTCATACATTGATGGGGCGTAAAATAATCTAAATTTAACAACGAGCTGTCACCAAATGTACTTACAATAGACATATTAGGAGATAAAAGATATTCGAAGGCGATCGATCAGGTTTGCCTAACAGACGATTGGTGTCGTTGCATTTATGTCAATTTGGCGATGATAGATCTTTTAACGGATACGAATGAGCTGAATACATCACAAACTAAAAGTTATAAAGAATACAAATGTCAGAATACTCGTAAAATAAACGAACAATAAAGTTTATAAAAATCCCAACTTTAGAAAGGAATCTTCAGTTTGCTTTCTTCTTTCAAAAAAATCTTGAGATGATTAGGTACATATCTTCTTGAGCCTGGTGGTCCTCAGGCTGCTCTAGAGTTTCCTTCTTTATTTGTTTTTGTGACTGACTTGTCACTGTTCACCTGGACGAGGTACCTACAACCTAGTGGCTAAGCTCTAAGGCCCCCTAAAGAGAACCTTGGCTTGAGCTGTCACTCAATACGCACTTAGCATTCCTATTCGAGTACTCCTTTTGTGGAGGATGTAATTTAAATACTTTTTGCTGACTTGATCACAAATTAAATATTATAATTAAATTAAGATGTCTTTAACTCCATAAAATTAGATATAAAAATCGCTCACATGCCTGAAGTGTAATTTCTATTCTGGGGTTATCTACACGAGGTTTAAGCAACCCAGTTCTACATAAGTACTAAATTGAATCGCAACTCATTTGTACAAAGTATGTCAGTTCAAAAGCATTATGTTTTAAACCTGTAAACAATAAGTCGTAATAACAATAATTAACAATTCTTATGTAAATGATTTACGTCAGTTAGTTAGTTAGTTTTTATTGCGTTACAAAGCACGATCTGCATCTTAAATTTTAGCGCAAACAATAGAAACGAGCAAATATTGTTCTGGTTGGGGCTTGAACCCTCGACCTCTGTTAGTGCGACCTCTAACCGTATGTTTAGTGGGCTGGTAACGCGACATAGAAACCCATGTCATTGTATGTTTGACAGCTTTGGCGCGAAATGTTTTCAAATTATTCATAGTTAAACAAATGGATTCACCGTCATCGGCGTTCGGAGCGTTCGTGTAATGAAAAAAGGGTCACAGATAACACAAAAAAATGTCTGTTTGTGTGAAATCTTAAGTCAAGTTATCGAATAGCATTACGTTTGTCTTCGTTTGAATATTCAATAGTTTGTGTTTGTACTGGGCTGGGCGTACGTGTTACCGTCTAGCGGAGGTTAGAATTTTAATATTACAACATTTTTGTTTGATTTTTAAAACAGTTTCAACTAATCGATTGATTTCGTTCGGTTTTTTAGTATTACCTGAATAAATTTGAGATGGTTTTGGTTTATCGTAGTTTTCTTAAAATTACACTTACTGTTGCCAGCAGCTTCGCATGCATTGTACAATTTTTGTAACTTGATTTAGCGTATAAAAATATATTATAGGTAAATTTCAAAAAAATTTTAATGGATCCACAATGCATTATTTAGGATAAGTATGTTATAAAGCGATTAGTAAAATATAAATAAAAAAAGGAGATAAATAAGTTAGTGTTTTTGTCAGTCTAGATAGGGCGCAGGCGTATCTACGAGGCGCGGGCATGCCGCGTGCGACGGCAGCGCAGTCTCGCGGGCGCATATTGCACCCGCAGGCATTGTATGCAAATAGGGGTACGTGTTCATTTGAAGGGAAAAAAAGGCAGAAAAACGTTACACTCCCGAATCGCCGCGTGCGTGCATTTTATATTATCTCAAAAGCATAACACGAAGAACGGGCAAATATCCACGGATCGCATTTCTAGGGTTCCGTTTTTGAAACTCAATTTTTCTTGATGTTCGCATATAATATTATATTCAATAAAAATGCATTTTCGTGTAAAAAGATCTTCAGCGATGGAAAAATCCTACAATTTTATTTATTAATAGTTTTTAAATTGACTCGTAGCAAGAGAAAACTTGCAATTCAGAGAACATACTAGATAAACTTTTGTTAATAGTTACATTTTAAGGGAGCATCCCTTTCATTGACTTATACAGGATTTTGATATTCGAAATAGGAATATATATATAATAGTGTTTGAAAGGTTGCCAGGAATTGCTATCTCTGTCTAACCAGTAGGTTTAATTCATCTTCTTCTTTGGGGGCCATCTCCTAACGGAGCATATAATGGCAACTTGAAATTTCGACACGACTGCCATAGGGACGCGTGCTCTTGTGGAACAATTGGCGTAGATTTTTCAACCAAGATGTTCTCCTTCTTCCTGGAACTCTGTTTCCCTGTATCTTTCCCTCAATAAAGCTGTAGCAATTCGTATTTCGGACTTCGCATTATAAGGCCAAGGTATCCTGTTTTGCTCTTATTTTAAAATATATGAAAGATTATTTAATTTATTACAATTGATTCGCGCACGGAACCCACACGAATCATAAGAGTTGTACTTGACAGTCTTTTTTCTACAACACGAAGGTGCTAAGTCACGCTTTAGCCAACTTGCAATAAAATAACTCCCCCCTCATTCTCGTGCGAATTTGACGATTGCTGGAAAAATTGCGGAACTGTATACTTTACATTGGATATTATCGCAGGATCGCCAAGTCTCTGGTTCAGTTGATTAATCGCAAATAAAAGGAATACGAATATGGAGAAATGCAAACGAAAATAATTCGATAAACAATTTTTGTCACTAATCTTGTCGATAAAAGTTTGTCTTGGTACTTCTAGGTTCTTCTCTATCAATAATTTACCAGTAGTAGAACAACATATGTTGCACCAATGTGCAACAGATGTTGTTCTGGCAGGTTCCGCTTCTCCGGGAAATACCACCACCTCAGAAGACAGACGTCAATTAGATATATTGTGCTTATCGTTCGATAAGTGAGGTGCCGGAGGCTTCTGGTCCTCATTATTAGTAAAGGACGGGAAGAGGAAGAGGCTTTGACAGGTGAAAGGGGGAATTGATAAAAAAGGAAATATATTTTTCTCTGTTTTTTCTTTCCTTTGTCGATTAAAAGTAGGCAACCCATCTGCAATTTTCTGCTTGTTGCAGATTTCTATGGATAGCGGTCAATTGACATCGGGTGAACCACTTGCTCGCTTGTCACCTTCTTTTATAAAAATTAAAAACTGCCATATATATAAATTTGTCTTGCCATTCTTTTTAAATGTATATTTTTTCGTAGCGGAATAACCAATGCTTATAAAATTTTAATTGCTACGTCCTCGATAAGCCATAAAAACAGAACTGAAAGATAAGAACCGAATCATGTCATCACTATATCTTCTGTATCTCACATGCTTAGAGTATCACACTTATTCACATATTCACATTCTTTCATTCTCACGTATTAACATACTCACATATATGTACTTCTCACCTATGTATAAACTCACGTGTTCCATACTTACATACTCTCATACTTACAAAATTAAGGGGAGATTTCACCGTTGAATATAAACGCGATTAGTTCGACCTAAACTCGTTTTACGCATCTAACGAAGTTTAGAGCTCCAAATTACATTTCACCAACATAAACTAAAAGCAGTTATGCTCTAACCGAGTTTAAATTCCAAACGGCCGTTTTTTTGACGTTTAGCTCTGTAAACGCGTTTCAATTTGACAGCTTCATATGAGACAGTTTTGACGTTGACAAACTTTATAACGTGACATCTGCGCTTATTGATGGCGATGTTTACGCTTTACGTCACTAAACTTCGTTTTCGTAAACGCGATCAAATTGTAGCTGGTGAAATCTGTTTGACGAAAGCCAAGATTAGAATCGAACTAAAAATTCGATTTTAACAAAACGTAGTTTTCTTAAACCTGTTTTCGAATGCGAAAGGTGAAAACATCCCTACGAATTTAAAAAAATATATATATTCTTTTGTTTTTGTATTATTTTAGTATTTACGTATGAGTTTGTATGGATTCGAGTAGATTAGAAGACAAATCAAAATATATTTTAAGGTTGCAGCATTCCATTATCTAAGTTTGTTCTGTTATCACTAGTAACATGCAGAAATGATGAATGAATTTATCAAAGCTTTCACCTAAAACAAGTATTGTTTGAATTGAACTACGTAGAATACAGGTACAAGTGTAAACTTTAAATATTCTGCCACACTTAAAATCTACGGCGGCCATCTTACACAGGAATGTTAACATATACACTGCACTTTAAACTCCTTGTATTCATTTCGTCTCAGATTGGAATATTTCGTTTACTGCAAAAGAGGATTATTCACTGGCCGAGTTTACGAGGTACCGGCGAGTGTATACGAAGTAATGTTAGCACACTACGCACTCCGTCCGCACTCTAGGCCGAGTTTACGATCGTTGAAAATATTACGGCTATGTAAAATAGGGTTTTACTGCATACCGTACGACAGCCTGCGTGTGCGCATCGCAAAGATTAAACAGTGCAGAATTGACATTTTTGAGATTAGAAAGTGAAAGTGAGATATTAAAACTATTATTCCAAAAACTATTTAACAATATTATAACAAAATCAAATATCAATTATGTAATTTCTAACACATGTAATAAAAAATCAAGACTATGTTAATGAATGTTCCTTTTTGTTAGTGTTTTCAACAGTTAAGAATACAGACACAAGTTTCAGTCTTCTTATTGACAAAATTATCCAATTAAAATTTTATAAGAATTGATCAGTATTCTTCTTCTTCGTGCGCTTTATTAGGTATTGATGGTCCTGCTTATCTATCTTAAATTACCGTCACAGACGTGTCGTGATCTTGTATGGATTGAACAGTCTATAGAGTGTTTAATCTATGTAACATTTCGCTTTTTGTTGTGTCCGGCGTCGATGATTTGAGTCAAAGTAGTTTAAAGCACAGGATGGTGGCAAAAACCTAGCATTGTAGGAAAAGATGGGCATTGTTAGATTTACGTGCGACAGGCGCACTCGACTTCAAGATATATTGGATCTTTGGAGAATAACTGTTGCAGTTATGAGTAGCGAGTCTGCATGGTAAATGACCCCAGCTTGTTAGTGACAAAGATTTGTGGAATTGTGGAAAGAAAGGGTTTACAAAGTCTATTTTTTTAATATCGATAGCCACTATTTGGATTCTATTCAGCATGGCTCTTACTTACCTTGTTTCGTATCGAGGCTATCCGAGAGAGTTTAACGCTCCCGAGTCTATCCGACCCCGACTGTATCCATCCCAACCCATGGGGTTATTGGAATTTGTACGGCTGAAATTACTATCACTTCAAAAAGAAAAAGTGGATCTGCTACCAGCGACGCTTTCATTGTTTATTGAGAAGAATCTACCGGAATTCACTGGTATCGCTGGTATATCTGTCTCACCTGGAAGAGTGTGTTTTGTCTTTATGTATTAATTAAATCTCAACTTAAGCGACAATATGAACCTACTAGTAGGTTTAAGTTGCCTTGAACGCGATATCTTCAGATTTAGCGCAAGATCCGTGACCCAGTGCAAACACAGAAACTGCATGACTTGCAGTCGGTGGATCGGAAAAGTACATACGTATACCAAAAATTCAATGAACCCACAAGTAAGATCACATACCGTCAAGCTAAACTTCAAACAAGCGCACCAAATGTAATAGAAGTCATTAGATCCATCAGTAAACAGTGAATTTGTCCGAAACACCATTGTTCCCACACACGTACGCTGGACAAGGCAAAGAGAGAGCCCGGGGCGACAGTTCCGACACAGAAATTTGTCATACCGACCGCTCGACAAATATTTGATCGAGTTATTTGCCTCGCGGAGTATTTGACGCAGGTAAAAGCCGTGACTGGCCCAATGACCGCGGCACTGTCGTCCGAAAAAAAAGAACAATTATCGATATCAAGTGTTTAAGTTATATCTGATTCATTACTTATTTCAACACTTATCGGTATCCCACTTCTGATAGTTCGCTAAAGATCTGGGGAAATTGTAATATGAACAGTACTCTGCTGACCCAATAATACTATATAATTTAATCAATATGACGAAGCATTGGTGTCGCAAAGCTCAATGGTTCACTTAAAATATAAAAGTAGATAAGATCTCTAAGATTGAATGAGAGGACCAAATATAAATTATATTATGTTTTAAATGAAATTTTTATTGCTGATTTGCTGATATTTAGTTTACTTTGGGTATTGATATGGTGTTTTAAATATCTGAAAAAAAAATATACAACATGCTTCAGTCATTTTAAAACCCATTGAATATATGCGACTCCCAAACCTAGTCTATATCAATTCTTTATAGTTATTAATATATCGAATTTTATAGATATTATTTGATTATATAAATATATAATTCGATAATGTAAATATAATTCTCCACCATATTGCTCGTTCGTGTATATAAATTACCATAATACAGAATAATATGTTAGTTTACGCTTCGAGAAAATTGACCATGAATAAGACAATATCCACTCGCCCTTAGGAGCCATCGAGACAGGCACTATAAAAGACTAAGATGCATTTGAAATCACGAACATCCATAATTCATTACACCGGGATCAAATTACAGGATAACTTCGAAGACACTTCGACCTTATTTCGATCTATGTAGGGTTGAAAATACTTTATCAATATCATGTCTAGCGATGAATCGGTCCACTCGTAATGTCAACACCGCTACCGTCCGGCTACTTACGCGCCGTCAATACGGATCTGTTTGTACAACACGCTACCGCTTATAGAGTTTGCTCGCTACCTCGCTGTAACTATATCCATAAATGCATTCATTTGTAATGTAACGACAGGCTGAGGTTTTGTTTGAGACTTTTGTTGAACGTTGATTAAGTTTGTTTTTCGATGGATGCCTCAGTATTGTTAAACCGAATCTTACTGATTTAACATCTTCTGATAATGGGCCTGAGGCGCTCATTTAAGTGGGTGCAAGAAGAAAAATGTGGTATTGAAGATGACATTCGACTTGTGAGGACCATTCGACAAAATCGCCTGGGCATGTCTTCATCTCTTACTGCTGTCGACCTCTAGAACTATGAGCGCTGTAAAGGGGAACAAATACATCCGTAGAATTAGTTTAATTTCAATGTGTAGTATTTGAATTAAAATAAGAAATATTTTTTTTCCTCATTAATTTTAAATAAATAATAAGCATCTGAATATGCAATCTACAGGGTGGACACCCTATGAATTAAATAAATACTTATGTAATTTAAATACGTAGTTACGTACTGTAAATACTGTACTATGAGATGCAAACGCTGTAAAGAAAAAACTACAAAAAGGAGACTTTTTTAAGATTCAAAGATCTTAAAATAATCGTCTGTCTGACAGAGAAATTAAATCTGCTAAAAAACAATGTTACTATAAACATTAAAATGTAATTAATTTATCGAATGACATTATCCTACACTCATTTTGACTCCTAATGAAATCATTAACATCGGCTAGCTTTCATATGTACCACGTACTATTAATAATGTCGATAAACGGTTATCTAAAAGAGTGTTTAAAACTCTTTCAATAACTTATTTCTATATGTCATATAACAAAATAGCCTGTTACTAAACTAGTGCGTACCATCTTTCGACCACATCACTAGTTAACATCAGGATCGTGGTCAAGCGCTAGTTATAATGTCATGAATTTTAAATTGAGTTCAATTAAATCTTATTTTCGGAATGTATTGAAATATGAAAAATCGATGAGTAGTGAATAACTCCTGCCGCGTTGTAATTTGATAACGATCAGATGGTACTGATACGGCCAAATCGACCGGGAGATAACAGACGGGCCAATTTTAATATTCATTTTTATTGGCCGATGTCTAACGTGAAAGTCATTATAATCGGCGATATGTGTCGAATATCGAGTAACCAAAATGTCGCGCAAAAAGAAGACACTGCGCGCATATTGAGATGATAGAAGCGATTCCGAGAAACATAATCCTGCGCAATATTTATTGAAATATATGTATTAGTCCGCGGCCCACCCCGCTCATAAATTACTATATTTAATTATTAATTTCTTTAAGTACGGGATAAGATATATTTGAACAACCTGACTGGGACTGCCCAGGTCATATGTAACGCTAACGATTTTATTTCTTTTGTAATTTGCATAGACTAATATCGTTGTAGAGGTTACATATCATTCGAAAATAATTTATTTTTGTTTTTATCGTGTGAATACTAAACTGTCTCTTATTAAATAAATTAAATAGATAATACAGATTTTTCTTTATGTTTATTCCTTCCTCCTGAATGTGATTGCTTTGCCTGATGCGGATGCTTAATAGGTGGCGCTAGTCACTTAATATTAGGTGAAACGCTTGCTCGTATCATTAAAAAATATTGTATTTTCAACCTACGAGACCAGAATTACGCTGCTTGAAAAATAAAAACGTAGTGATGTACATAAGACACAGTCATTGTGTGTTGACTTTGACCATAGTAGTAATAAAGTATTTTTTAATATTTATTAGTGTAGTGTCTGTATTAGTTCGTTATTCTGTGTAAAAGCTCGAGGTCTCGGGAACGCGGGCGTCTCTGCGATCGTAGCACGAGATAACACTCGTACAAACATTGTAAATTATTTTTATTACATTATATTTGGGCCCCGACGATATTTGTTCAGGCCTATCAAACTCTACACGCCCTCTCCGGCGGCCGAGACGCCCGTGAACTGATTCGATGTATTCTCTAATCGATTTGTACGTTGCGGTTTGTTTTGTAAATCGAAAGTGATATGTGAGTTTATCGATTTGTTGCATCGGTTTTAATTTGAGGTTCATTTGCAAAGGTTTGGTAAATATTTGGCTAAATTATGTTCTAAAGTATTACAAGATAGCTCAGCGGTAATCGACTTCAAGAATAGTATAACAAGGAGTTTTAGTTTTTCACTAACTTATCTTTTTACGCTAAAATTTGTAAATTCCGAAAAATATATTTTCGGAAATCATCGTTTTCCAACTTTAGCTATCAATTTTATACAATTTCACTTTACTTTATCTCACAATTGCCATAAAGTTACAACATTGCCGATGAAAATATAAAACTGTAATAGTCTACTGTAAGTGACAAATCGTAAAAAAGTATTATTATGAAAG
>JWHW01019064.1:421405-439399 GCA_000931545.1 Papilio glaucus | reverse complement strand
CTTCCTCTAGCAGGAATACCACGGAATAGACCTTGGAAAGTACCAAACTAGGTTGATACCTGAAATCAAAATGATTAATAGTTAAAAAACATATACATAATATATAACAAATGTTTGTTTTCTTGTATGGTCGGGTACCTGTGTTGAGCAATATGTCTCCAATTCATTTATGACTTCAGTAGCTTCTATTAGAGTTAAAAGTTAGGTATCCTACAACATCCACTTTGAGAAAAAATGTACATCATTTTAATTGACTTTATTACCGTTTATTTATTTTAATTTTACTAAGACAAATGCTGATTTAATTACAAGATCATGTTTTAAGTTCCGTACGAGTATAAAATACTTTTAATGTATTTCACATAAATTTTCGTTTATTTGGTATTGGGTTTTATGTATTTTAATACTACTGACAAACAGTTTTGTCTGTCTGTACATTATTGGTCACACCGGAAAGCAAGCAGTTGTGATTTTGTAAATAACCTGGCAAATAGATTTTCTATAACTTTGGGGTCGGGGTCATAGTTTATATTAATTATTATTACAGTTGCATTGACGTAACGCCCGTGGGTTCAATTCCGGGGGAGTAGAGATTCGATTTCGCATTGTCTTGTTACGCGATCGTCTCAAGCGAGTCAAGGTTGCAGCTAATGAATGAATTAGTGAACGTATGACCTGGTAATCGTTCGCTTTTGTTTTCAAATAAAGGTTAAGTTCACATGCAGTGGATTGAGTTGTAATTGTGCTTGTAGAGGGTCGCATATATTCATTGTATTATCCATTATTAATTGTATTAATTATCAACACGATCGTGTTGCCGAGTCACTTGTACTATGTTGAATCTTCGACTAGGATTTTCAGCTATTCGTCTATCTCTCGCTTGCCACGTTCTGTTATAAAAAATATATTTTCAACCGAATATTAAGCGACCCTTTAAGCAGCTGTGACAAGGTAATTCGATGTTTCAGGGGCGGGCTAGCTATTCTGTCTAGTAGAATAGTGTGGTAAGCCTACAAGTCAGAAGTGTATATAGTGTGTGTGAATAAGCAAGAGGAAGGGTAAGAGTAATGGGGAGTACATAAGAGAAAGGAGAGGGTAAAAAGGAGAAGATCTCGTTACGCATTTAAAGAAACTCAAGTATTTTATATCTCTACTTCGCTTTGCGGTGTAAAGATCATGTCGTGATGAGTAGCACTATCGGATGTTTGAACATTCGGCTAATTTTCATCCTTTTGTTGTAAACACAGTACGATTACGTCTCCTCTTATCATCAGGTGGGATTGTTGAACTGTGGTCGAAAACTAGTTCATTCGTTATTAACGGGAGGTGTGCAAACTGTTTTTTTCTAGTATTTGGTTGTCATTAAAAATTACTTGAAAGCATATCAGTTCGTTTTGTATAAGAAGTTAAAGAACACAATTTCCTGTTCGTGATTTAAGTGAGACGATCTTTTGTTCGTAATTTGATCATTATTTGTTTTGTACGGAATGATATGTTAGACGGCCATTTCACTCATACGTGATCGACGAACTGCAATCCAATTAAGAACAATGAGCGGCCTCAATTACACCGAAGCGAACTCTCGATATTGAGATCAGTTTATTCACGAATATCGAGTTACAGTCGTTTGCTTTGCGGCGCGTGATCGATACGAGAGCACGGCTTAATGGATTAACAAATATTATTGTAGCGGCGAAGATGCACCGTAAGGCAAAAGGAATGTTTGTTTTAACAATATTTCGCATTGATGTTGTTCAATTTGTACTGAAGAAATAATACTTAAGGTATTTTGTCTGCATTTGTTTTATTTATAATTATTAAACACTACAATGAGCTCGTTAGTTGAACAATTGTTGTAACCGATTATGAATTGGACATGCCGGAGACTGAGAGTTGGTACGACTATGTCGAAGAAAATGTGGATACATTGTCTTCGACATTGAAGTATGGTGTTCACATCCAATAAAGTTTTTTTCCAAAAAATTTCCAAAAGGCAGTTATTTGAATTTCTTACCACTACTAGTAGAGCTCCACGGCAATAATCGTAGCATGGATGAGCCGGCGCAACCGGACCACGACCTCACAGAAGACAGACGACGTGAAGAAAATTGCTTTGTACTTCTGCGTTTTCTCCGATGAGTGAGTTGCCTGAGGCATAAGCCTTTCCCAATCCATTTCTAGTCCTTATTCTTTCCTAGTCCTTATTAATTTAAAAAAAAAATCTTCATAAATATTAAGACAAGGACAAGAACGAGTAGGTTATAGGTAACATATTTATTGATGAAAATATTGGTAATGTATCTATACGTGGCCATCTTGTATGTATTGTATTTTGTACTAGAAAGATTCACAATATCTATGGTTTAATATACCGCCTCTAAGTAAACAGCACGGATGAATTATTAGCCTTAAAAGCGAGCAGTTGCCAGCCTACGGCGGCAGGTGGCGCGCGCGGGCGGGGTTATTAATATTTATTCCAATTATCAGACGCACCATAACCTCGCTGATGAAACCTACACGTCGCACTATCTCACCGTTACTTAATACAAATGATTTGGAAGATATGACGTTACCGGGAACGCGTTAACGAGTCAAGTAATTCAATTATAAACCAGAAAATTATCATAGAAATCTTAAAATTCTTTCAGGCAATTTATTAAAATAACTTTTTAATTAAATAAAATACATTTTAAGGTTTTTTTTGAACTATATAAGTAAATATAAAATGACTCAATTGAAGATGATAGATAATCTTCAGCCAAAAGACACAATGCTGGGAGCGATGTCAAAAATCCAGGACCGTGCCAAATGGAAATGTGTAATTCTGCCTACCTGTTATGGTATTAGGTCTGACTTATTCATTTATGATCCAGCCTGCAGCTCCCTCACTTGAAAATATGTTCTGCAAATTTACGATCATAGCGTTGATCGACTGACCAACAAGCACGGGGCGTCGTTGGTCAGTTAGTTAGGTTCTCCTTTATATAAAGTTAAAGTATTTTATTACTGTACAATTATTCTCAAGAAAGATCGAATAAAACACGTCGACAACATAAAAAAATCTCATAAACTCCCGTAATGGTCGGATTATGCGTCGCGACAAATTCAATACGGGCAAGACAAGTGGAATTTTATCATACAAAAGATAGTATGCAGCAATAATATGCAGATTGGATCGGTCGGCGATTACTGGTAGGTGTGTTAGCACCGGCGCCGCGCTGCGGTCGCGGGCCAAGTCGGCACGGCGCTTCTGACTCAGATTTGTTTACCCAGATAAGCCCTCTTTAAAGTCGACTTTTGTCGAAAGTTAACATTAAACTCCCACGTATTCTAAAAAGTATTTCTAGTCTTTTTAAGTAGTATATTAGGATAGGTTAGTAATTGGTCGATACACCTTTTTTTCGAGAATAGGTTATCAAACGAATAACTGTGAGTGAGGGAGTGTGACCAATGTGAGTACGTAAGACTTGAGGAGTTCCTGTTATGAATGATCAAGTCATTGGAAGTTCTCCTGACAAGATCTTAAGATTCCAATGTGCAAATACATGATCAATGGTTTAATGACACTTTTTGTTTTAAACCAATGATTCGACATCTCTTTGTCAATATCTTCAAATCAGACACAACAAAGCATAAACGTATGTTAATTTAATATTAAAAAAAGCATTATACGCGAGCTTATCCCTGTCGTTGACACCACCATATCTGTATTCAATGTATTTAAGCCCATCGTAACCGCGCGTCGCGGTCACCATACTTTTTTCGCCTCGTACAAATCTTTGAGTTTTGCTGGCACGTGGCGCGCATACAAATCGCCAGATATGTTTATAACATAACACTAGTGCTATGACCCGGTGACGCTCGTGTAATATTTTCCATCGTTCATACGAGAAAAATAAAACTTTACAGTGGTAGAGCCCGCAACAACAAGATCTGTTCCACGAATGGACAGGCTCGGCTGGTGAAATACCACCTCACAGAAGTCGTATGTGGTACGTGGTACAAGGCACGTGAACTAGAAGTATGCTTCCGCATTTCGTCTGATGAGTGTGGCCTAATTTCAATCCTTCTCTTTCCCATAATTTCCTTATAAGGATAACATGGGAAAGCTTTATACCACTTACACTTGCTTTATACCAGTAAATCATAGCCAAAATATTGTTTGAATGTATTATAATATCGTCGGCGACGTTTCAGCTCATGTTCGTCCACTGCTGCACGTAAGTGACCGCCATTCTGCGATATTTCTGGAACGACCAGAGGAAGAGCATCAGCTTCCTAGTGCAACGTACTGCGATCGCCAACCCGCCTGTCAAGCGTGGTGATGATGGCGATATATGTAAAGAAAATAGATAATTTACTTATGTTTGTTGGTGTTTAGATAGATTTATTGTGACTGTTAATATTAAAAGAAATTATGTAGTTTACATCTCATAGATAATCAATTTTCTTTATTCAAGAAGTAATAATAAGAGAACGCATTGACACAAGTCAGTATTTAATGCAAAACTCCGATTTATAATCCTATAATAAGATACTAAAACTTATTTAAACGGGACACGTGAAATTAAAACAACTATATCAGTACAAGATACAGGTTGCATGCCAGCAGTGCGTCGCTAGTCTCATCTTTCAACCTTAAGTTATCGGAGTACGAGTACGCTAAATTGGTACGATATTGAATCAATTGGTGTGTTGCCAACGTTGTATGTAATGATAATCCTTGAAATCTTATTGACAGCTACAGTAAAATAATAGAGTTGAATACTGTTCGTATCTCAAGATTCTAGGTATAATGTATGTAATATCATTTTAAATGAAATGAAAAATAAAAATGACTTAGGGTCCTTCAAGAAGCGAGCTTATCTTTTTCTTAAAGGCCGGCAACGCATTTGCAGTTCCTCTGGTGTTGCAGGTGTCCATGGGCGACGTTGATCACCTCAGTGTCCTCGCCGCTCGTTTGCCCCCTTCTCTTATATAAAAAAAGAAGTTTTAAATGTCTAGTGCTTACAGACGAAACGCGACGCGACCAGGCGCGATACTATACGACATAACGCGACCAATTAACGCGCGACTGATTTAATGTTGGCGGCAACGGAGGACAAATACCAATAAATACTTACGGCTACTTGACATTTGGGGGTAAAGTCGCGTCGCATCGCATTGCTGAATTTGTCATGCACCTAGGATTTCGGGTAATTTTATGTAATTTTTAAAAATATATATTTGGAAATTATAATTTTAGGAACAACAGGTACAACAATGGTAGAGCTCGCAACAAAAATATCTGTAGCACGATCTTACAGTAGACAGGCGTGAAGTAGAAGTATTCTGCGTTTCGTCTGATGAGTGAGGTGCCGTGCTTAATCCTACTCCTCTTCCACTTTCCATCCATTTCTAATGGGGAAGGAGATAAGGATGGAGGAGAAGTAGGAGAACAAAAAATATATAAGAAAATGAAATAACATCTTTCCTCTGTCCGTTAAAGTTAGGCAAATCATGAGCTTGTTGCAGATGCCTAAGGGTAGTGGTATCTTGGTATCAGGTGACCCACTTGTCCCTTGCTACCTTCTGCTACAAATGTTAATATAGTGATTTCATCAATATTACGTTATCTATTATTAAGAAATCTTTTGCTCTAATTTTTTTTTTACATATACATCTAATACTAAGCGACATCTATTACATGTTTATTTTTCGTTTATTTCGCGTGATTGACAGACAGTCTTTACGTATAAAGTAATTAATAAATGCATGCATATATAGGCATACCTTTGACACTGTATGTTTTATATTGTGTTAATAACGTGTAATGTAATAAATGTGGTATTCCCTATTAATTCTTGTCATATCGGCAAAGTTACTGTGGTTCAAAACGTCGAATTAACTTGAAACGTTGCACACTTATCAAGGACCAATGGGAATGCAATATTTTAAATAGTTTGTCCCATTATCCTTACCAGGATATTCGTTCGTTTTAAGATTGAGAATAGCGACATCTAGATGCAATTTAAACAACCTTTTTTTAAACATAATGTAATTCAAGGAGTGGGCAAGGCAGGCAGCTACCGTGCGCCTGTCGGAACATGTCAAGACAATAATTACCATTCCAGTATCGGACCAGTTCCGTAAATGTGGGTCGTGTTTTTACAAGAAACAATAGCTGAATAGATGTGGCAAGGTTATATTTTCGAATGGAGGTCTGGTGAAGTTTCTATTATCATGAAAATATAAACTTTGTAGGTTCTGACTGTGCCATATTGCATGCATCAATTACATTCATTTGCATTAAAATTATTTTCTTATATCATGCTACAAGAATTAGAAAATCTTCCCAATGCCTTCAACCCCTCATTTTGATCTTGTGAAGGTACAATAAATGTGCTCCTATAAAATTGAAAACATTCTAACATTTATAACCGACCCGCCCCGGCTTCGCACAGGTAGTTCCCCAATACAAACTATGATCCAATACTTTAGACCTTTAAAGGAAGACTTTACAAAAATCCCTTTTTAGTACTCACCTACGTACTAACAGAAATCTCTGTGCAAAATTTCAAGTCTCTAGGCCTAGTAGTTTGGACTATGCGTTGATATAACAGTCAGGTTCTTACTTTATCTAAATACATTCACATGTATACATTATCGATAAATTGTATTAAATAAAAAAGGTTTTTACCACATCCAATGTTATTTATATATTCTTGGTTATAACAAAGGCCTCATTGTCTCCCAGTTGGCAAAGTCATAGTCGTTTGTTTCTTGTTCCTGGCACAAACAAATCATATTCACGCCTCCCGTCTCTAAATTTATACGCACTGGCAACAGTAATTAAGACCGGAGCATTGATACATTTTCATACTCTATTGCAATCAGGAAATCAAATGCGTAGAGTTTACGTCCGAAATTTTCATAAGGCAATGTTAAATTTGTGCGCCGTGTACTAGAACACAACTAAATTTAAATGCATTGTATGCAAGTAGCGTAGCATGTCTGTAGCTCATAAAGGCAGGTTCGTGTTTGGGCGTTGTTTTGGTGTGGTACGACTTTTGTGTACACGCTTACATCTCAAGTAGTACTTAATTTTTTGTCTATTGAATTTATAATTCTGTGACACGGTTTTGTACACATTATTCCAATTGTTTTGTATTACTATGTTAAGTATATATATTATTGTATTATATATTAGAGTTAGAAAGCTCTAATAGACTAATAAATAAGTGTAATTTATCAAACTTAACTTTTTTAACTTAGTTGAAATGATTAAAATAAATATTATTATATTATTTCAATGAGATCATAGTTGTTCAAATTTTATCATATTCCGTGCAAGTAAACCCTCTCCTTAACATTAAAACATCGTTGACTATCGCTCCCTAAGGCCTTATTATCCCTCCCGTATGCAAATCGAACGAAATAACAATATAAGCGACAAAACGTCCGGCGGGTAACCGTCCCGAACCGTACGTGATCTCGAATAAAGTAAGGCTGACATATTCGGTATGGCCGTTTATAGAGCCACCACGCTTAATGGCGTGGCTTGACTATTTTAGTACACCGTGTGTACACTACACATGCACCGTCAATATATCTTGTCGGTTTATTACTTACAAATAAGGAAAAAATCTTTATAACTATATCATACCTCAACCAATAAAAGTTTATTGAAGAAAATAACCTTAAACCACGTTCAGACCAATGGTACGCGGCAGCAACATCTGCTGCACGAATGTGGCGGCACGACCTGTGAAATAGCACGTCTTCACAGAAGACAGGTGTCAACTAGAAGTATTCTGAGTGAGATGCTGGAGGCTTAATTCTAGTTTTCTCCCTTCCTACCCTTTGTCTAATATGAAAAGGATGTGAAAGCGAAGAGGATTTAATGTGAGAGGGGCTGGATAGGAAGAACATCTTTTTAACCCTTCCTCTGCAACTTATTAGCTAGAAAATATGTTTATGGATCACTTAACATCACGTGAAGCACTTGTTCGTTAGTCACCTGCTGCTGTAAAAAAATCCATTCTGCTACAACAAACAAGAGAGAGAGACATGATCGACCCGGTACATATGATGCGAGGAAGGCCGCAGTCCTCATTATCCTCCCATCTAATCTTCTCTTTTTACTTTTCTTGTGTCTCTTTCCCACTTTTTTGCAATTATGCATGAGAAGATTTATTGCTAAAAAAGAGCAAGAGAGATGTGTCCAGGACAGGGCTGTAAATCTATGATTTATGCTTTAAAATTTCCAGCCGCGGGCGTATGCCAGATAGCTTTTTTAAAATTTAATTTTACGTTACAAATACCAAAATTAAACGCTTTATATTTAAATTGGTGTATGCAAGTAAAAAAGGGCAATTCGTAGACATTCGGCTCAGTGTGAATACGTCTCCGTTCCATTGGAACGTGCGGTCAACCGATCAATGTCCGCGCGGCGCGTGCGGTGACTGCCAACCGCGCCAACCTACCGCGCACGAGCTATAGCGATACCGATATGAATTTAAATCGGATTAACTATACTGTACCCTCCACCACAAAGTACACTAACAATCTCACAAACTCACGCACTTACAACCTTAACTCTAATGAAATAAAGATCACTATCCCATCAAGATTGCATTCTAATGAATTATTTGTTGGAGCACTGTATTACGTTTTTATAGGTGATTTAATATGGCGTCGGTTATCGTGGCTAATAAGTTTACTGTCGCGTTTCGACAGTTATGTGCTCTTCGAAATTTGAATTGGATTGTTTTTCGTATTGCCGTGAAACGGACGAATTGATTTGAATTGATATTTACGATTCCTTTACTGTTTGAGGCATACAATAAAATGTATCGTTTATTGTTTTTATTTATTCATTTGATATCACAATACGATATAACGATTAAACGTTGGCCTCTATCTTAGAATTTACAACAAATAACGTTTATGTATTAACAAATCTTTAGGCATTAATATAGTCATTGTTTTTTTGTTGCATGGGGTTTGTAAGAAACGGACCACGATTAGCCATTCTGAGCTCCCGATATTTCAGCACAGTTGCATGCGTCATGGTGGTAAGAATCCTGTTTCTTTCAAACCCATACATTAGTAAAAACCACGACCGTTTAAAGTTATATATTATAAAAAAGTAGTGTTCAAGTTAAAATTAAAAGCCAAGGAGTTCCCAGCTTATGTTTTTGGAAGCAAACAAGCAAGCAATTCTTGTAATGTTAAGTCTGCTACTGTCTACTCTGACAATAGGTGAACTGCAAATTCGTTAGCTGACTTTATGTAGGAAGACGAAAGATGTAGATACGAAGATGGAGAGGAGTGTATGAGAAGGAGAATGTAATTAAGAATTTTGTTCAGTGATTTGGTTTATGAAGACCTCGGCTGTAACTATTTTTTATTTAGAAGAAATCTTACCAAACCTAGCACTTGCCCTGTTTGTTATTATTACTATTTTCCGGCACCTTATGGAAGAGGATGGCGAGC
This sequence comes from Papilio glaucus, assembly GCA_000931545.1. NCBI lineage: Eukaryota > Metazoa > Arthropoda > Insecta > Lepidoptera > Papilionidae > Papilio > Papilio glaucus. The sequence goes on along the minus strand of JWHW01019064.1, from coordinate 429,922 downwards.
ATAGTCAGACTTTACTTTCATCTAAGATTCTGACCACGGGACACAAATTGGATTTTCTTAATTACACCCGGACGGATTTTTTTTGAAGCGATAACTTCTTAAGCCCCGTTAAACGATATTTGGTAGGGGAAAATCTTATAGGTTCGCGTGAACAACATGCAACATGAGTCAATAATGCGTCAACTACATTATTGCTTATTTGAATTAGAACAGTTTCGTCGAATTTTCTTTTATTTATTTTTTCTGTATTCAATTTTGAATTTTTTGATGTTGATTTTTGAGTATTCTTCTGTCCTGATTTTATTTTCTGAGCGCGGTTCAAAATATCAGTGGTGATAGACTCTTTTCTAGATACATGTTCGGAACGTAGCCGCAACGTTCGTAACGTGCTGTAGTTGTTGCGAATTCGTTTATTGCCAGACTGCTTAGATCTCTGCCTCCTTCTTTTGTAATAAAACACTGCTTGAGTTGTTTTAGCAGTTGAACCCTAATAGTTTATTAATTACAAAATAAAAGTACAATTATTAAGAGAAATTATTTAATAATATAAGATTAAAAAGAAAATAACATCACTGAGAACTTACAAGCAACAAATCATAATTCACCAGCAGCTTAACTTAGTAAACGTAAACGTTACTAAGTTTATAATTTAGACATTACTGAAGTCGTAAAGCACGATACAAAACGTTACTCAGCTATTTACAGGTGCAATAATATTTGATGAAATACCTCGCCAGTATAAAGTCCCTTTATTAAAGGACCTGGCCCACTCGCTTTGTAATGAACTACTCATAACGGATCTATTTCGAGCCAACATTCGTGTGGGTTCGCAGACTCAGACGTAATAAACATGGAATTAAATCTAAGCACTCAGGTTTGAAGGTTTCGCGAAATTTTGCGATTAGTCAGAAAACCTTGAAACAATAATGGTTATGTGTTACTTTGAAGGGATCGTGTAAGTAATACAATTCAAATTGAATACAGCTCGTTGGAAATATTGTGCAGATAGGTAACGTCAGGTAACGTCATCGTGCTGCGAAATATATTCCTTAGGATTTTTCTTTTACCATCAGTCATTAACATTGCCTCTCTTAATTTCCGTTACTCTGATTGATTATTGAACGCCTAAATCTTTTAATTTCTATCTATTTTTTATTTATACCATTTTGTTTTGCTAAATGACAGTAGCAAACAGGACTTTAGATATAGAAAATTGGAAAAGGATAACAAGGGGATGTGACCTGCGACCTCACTTACAGATAAACCGTACAAGAATCTCTCCGTCATATGCATTCAAGTACTTCTCAGAGTTGGCCCCTACTTACAATAGCTGTTGCTACTGGCTCTACGATTGTTAATGAACATTTTATTATAACACTAGCTGTACTCTGCGGCTTCATCCGCGTGATATCTCATTTTAAATAAATAAATTTATCTAAATAACAAACTTTCTTACCGTACTTTAAAAATTTAGAGGATGAATTTTGAAAAATCCTGAAATAGGTATAAAACTAAATCTGAAGTCTCTAGGACCAGTAGTTTGGGCTGTAATATATCTGTCAGTCAGTCGGTTTCTTCTTTTATATATAGATAGAATTGTGCTTACTTTTTTAAGTTTTACAAATTTTTGTTTTTAATTGAAATTTAATATTAATTTATAATCAATTAATAATTATTCAGCCAGCCATTGATCGATGAGCATATATGCATGGATATACGGATCCAAAAAGTGGGAGAAAGATGTGGCACGGTCATGCCAAGGAAAATTTTATAATCTCTTGACACCCATCAAAGCTACTGCTGATATACTCGCCTTTATCTATCAACAACCTTTCTTACGTAAAATAAACTACAATGTTTGTTTCACTTTGCACAACTCTCACCTTCATAAATGTGATTTCCAATAGAATGTAAATAATTAAGGCACGCGCCCAGTAGCAACTTCGGTATTTTCGATTGTGCAAGGATCATGATTGCAAATCTAGTTCAGTATGTCCCCCTTGTTGTAAATTCAAATTGTCCCAAAGTTTCATAAGAGCTCAAACGTCGCACGCATGTGCGTATAGTAACAAACGAAGCTGGCATTCTAATTCCGTCACGTGAACCTACGATAATGGAGTCTAGAAAACTGAAAAGTGAATCCCAAATACCTTAGGTATGAACGCTATGATGTCACGAGTCTGAGGAGAATCTTTAAATTCACATTTCGTACTAGGCTGGCGTCCAAGTTACAAGCGATTGGACATATTAAATTTATAAGCTAGTCATCATTTCCCTGACTTTTTCCCGCTTTGACCACGTATGGGTCGGCATAATAGGTTTTCGATTTCCCCCTTCCCCTTCTTAATCAGGTTTCATGCAATCCATCCATCTTTTCTTAAGCCTACCCCTACCGACATATCCCCCTACATTCATATCTCAAACTCTATGTCACATGCCATTTTTCCCTCCTCATAACATGACCATACCATGCCAACCTTATGCTTCTTAAGTTTTCTACTATTGATACTAATTTCAGGCTTCCTCTAATATACTCGTTTCGTACCTTATCCATTCGTGTTATTCCACACATCCATCTCAACATTCGCATTTCTGCCGCATGCACTCACTCTTCATTCGTTCCATTAACAGACCAATACGCTAGTCATATGATATTAATATAATACCAGACCTGTGTGAACAGCTGTGTTTGGTAGCGATCGGATCAATATATTTAGTGGTACCCAGGCGAAGCCGGGGCGGGTCACTAGTATAGTATAAATTTCATTTGTTAAATGTTTTCTTAAGGCATCCTCGTATATTGGTATTTCCTTATCTGACGCTGACACCGACTCCAAAAATAAATATGATTAAGAATTGATTGATTAGGATCGACTTTCGGAACCTATTGTTCTTGGTCTATGTAATGTCTAATGAAAAACTTGTGCATTATATTCAACCATAATTAAAGGACATCTACTTTTAGAGTAGACCTCCTTCAAAGATAGTTATAAAGATCAGTCTATTACTTCCCAAGTCGAATCGAAAGAATCATGTAATCTTGATCAAATCGCCTCTTAATTTATAAGACAGTTAACACTACGCGGTACATTAGTAGTTTAAGAGTTTTCCCATTCTTCTTTCCTATAAAGAAATATTCCGTTACACTCATATTTTAAGGCACACGTCGCTACAGACAGACTGACGGTCGACAAATCAATCGCGCACGTGCCACTGGTGTGACAGGTATGCGCGGGCGCAAGGAATGTCGATCGATAAAGTGGCCAGCTCATGAGTGTGCACGACCCGTTTAAATTTACCATCTAACTTGTTCTTCGACGTTCAAATGAATTTATCACTTGGCGTTGATCCATATCGATGGGCGATTGACAGGTGTATGTCTCTCGCGTCTCCCTTCCGTGATCTAGAAATCTTCAAGCGTGCACTGTGTTACAATTAAATAGTGAATCTAAACAAATGCATCTCCACATAAGATCTCTTTCCAGATACACACAGACAGAAAACCGTTTTCATTATACAAAATAAATACGATACGATTCTAATATAAATGCTATCTAGGCTAGTCACTTTCAATTTTAGTGTTCCTAAATAATAATCATATCCTGGGACATTATTCACACACGGCCATCTGATCCCAAACTAAGCAGAGCTTGTACTATGCAAACCAGATAACTGATATACTACATGTACTACTTTTCTTTCGTAAATACATACCTAAATAGATTATACCCAGACTCAGGACAAACAGACATGTTGATGCACACAAATCTCTGTTAGGTGTGGGAATCGAATCCACGACCTGCGACGTGAAAAGTAAGTATCTTACCACGCCAACCGCACCGTCGAATAAAGACTAATAATAAATTATGTGACAATGATGTGAATTTGATTGTTTATTGCATGTAAGTCTCCCAAAATATATACAAATTTAACTCTTATAAAACTGGTAACCCAATTACTCTTTGGCCACCTTCTTTAATATATTAAAAACCATCTCTGCAGAGTTGACATTTTGAATATAATTCTGTAATTTTCTATCAATTTCCTAAAACTTTTATTTAAAAGAAGATGTTGTGACTAGAATGCAGAAAGGTATGCTGCGGTGGTTCGGGCATGTTGAAAGGATGAATGAAGAGAGAATAACGAAACAAATTCATGCTTCAAAAGTGAGTGGCAGTTGGTAGGGGACGTCCTAGGAGAACTTATATCGATCAGATTAGTAACATACTAAAGAAGAGCGATATAAGGAGTAACCGACGAGCTTGTATGCGTAGATATATGGATTTAGAAAAAGCGAGGGAGGTGTGCCAGTATCGCGCCAAATGGAAATCCATAATCTCTGCCTAGCCCTCTGGGTTACGGGCGTGACCGTATATTTCTTTATTTATTTATTTTATTTAAAATTATATGATGTGTTAATATTTTATCTGAAATTATATTATTTTGAAAAGTTCTCAGTCTCCCATATGACTGAAAAATACTTACAAAAAATTATATGGTGCGAAGGTATCTAGAATCGGGTATTCGAAAATGGTAAACACTTATCAAAGATATTAAGTTAAATATTTGAACAAAACAACAACACAACTTTAAAGCACTTTAATGAACCTTTATACGAAAGAAAGTGGTAAACGAGCAAGCGGGTCACCTGATATTAAGTGACTACCCATTGCCATCCATAACTAGCAAAAAGATCTTTCTTATCCAATTTTCCTGCCCGTCCAATCTCTTTCTCCTTTCTATCCTATTACCCTTATTAGGAAAGGAATAGAATTAAAATTGTGACTCCGGCACCGCCTGTCTTCTGTGAGGTCGTGGTATTTCACCAGTCGAGCCGACCATTTCAATAGATGTTGTTGCGGGTTCCATTGTATACATCTATCAAAGGTTTGAATATGCATGGCGAATCTTACTTCCTCTATATATTACCTAAAAGAACTTCTTACTATAAATCATAAAGTAGAATAATGTCCTACACTTAAGTTATATCATTGACCTTAATTAACAAAAAAAATAAAAACGAACTTGGTGATTTTTCAACCTGGTCACGTTAATTTCGAAGTCGTTTTTATTGACTTTACTTCTAATTTTCTTGATGAGAAAAATATACGTAAGTTATAATTTACCTTATTTCGAGATAGAACCGATGTTTCAATTAAACACAACTGTACGTTTGTCCGTTATAAGAGTAAAGTTGATAATTAACATTATTAGATATGTATTAAAGAGCCGTTTGGTATAATCAAACGATTTTTTTTATTATTACCCATCTATTCAATCAAATTAAAGATTCTATCAAAATATTTAATGTTTTCTATTATACAACCGATTATAAACGATGATAGCTTCAATAATTATTAATTAATAATAAACTATTATAAATTTCAGTCTTAGAATCGTTTGAAAGTTGGAGATTTACAACGTTAGTCGTATCGAGTGTGAATCTCGTCATTTTAAAATCTGACTATGTATGTTGCAAATTATGAATTGAAAGAATCATTACAAAAATGACTTTTTATATATATGTGGTGATGTGGTCGAAAGATGGTACGCACTACAACATTATTTTCATAAACGTATAATATCAGTTGACAATTTGCCGATTTAAGCTCGTCCCAGCCGATATTCATCCACTTCTGAACGTAGGCTTCCCACATTGGACGCGGCTGGTCTCTTGCCCTCATACAGTGGACTTCCGCAACTTTAATTTGACCTCGCCAGCTTGTAAATTACACGTCATGTGAATGATTTTTCATTTTACAATTTTCTAAAAGTTTATAATATGCCTAGTCCTATAAATTGAAGCAATTCACAATTCGTTGGTGACGTATAAATGTACGAAATGATTGGGGAATCATTTTATGATAATTTTATTAAGGTCCTAAAATATTAGGATATGAGCAGGTGACTTTTGATCTAAGGACAAGACCGCCTACTTTGATATCACCTCGATAACAGACATTTGTGAATTTAAAAAAAACATCACTTAAGTTTTGTCATGCCTAGGAATTGAAATTGAAGGCCTTTGTGTCGAGGCTTTAGGATCATCTATTAAGTTATAAATTGAGACACACGACACAGATATAGTCAGGTTTTCTTCCTCGATACCGCAGAGCCTCGGGTATCTAAACGGAAAACTAGGAGTATCAAATCCCACTGATAGTTTTAGCGGGATGGAAGGAATGAAATGTTCTTGTATAAGTAATAAACTTTTTATATTTAAATTATGTTTTATATAAGTATCCAATTTAATGATATGGTTGTCTATTATTTGAAAGAAATATTAAGTATTTATTTTATTTTTCTTTGTGTTCCTTCCATTGCCACAGATGTACTGTATCAAGAAGGTCGATTCGAAAACTGGGAATGGATCAACGAAAAAAGCTCTTAAATTTGTATTGATTACATTTATTTTTAAACAGCCTGTATCACTAACCTAAAAATATTCAAAATCGATTCACCAGTTCACATTAAAGTCCATTATTTATCTAGGCATCTTAGAGTGAGCAATTTGGCCAGCGTGGGAATGTCGGGCGGCGGGGCGTTATCGCCGCCATCTGATCCGATAGCAGCCTATCCGGCGCGATCGGGCACGAGCGTCGGCGCGTGTTCGCGACACTCTAGCGCCTCGCCTTTACCGGCTCACAGATTTAAACACCCCAGGTAATAATAGTAATGCAAAGCCAGGACTCAACTTTCAACACGTAGATCTTGGTTTGGATGATGATGGAATGGGTAGATAAAGAATGGTGCAAGGATGTAAAATTATCAATCGTTAAACAATTAAGATACATAAACAGAAATAAAGAGAGAGACCTGGTAAGTATGCTATTAGCAATTACCATTGTAACAAGCTTCGGAATTGCTTGTTTTATAAATTAAATAAATTTTATAAACACCACATTAATTTCGGTCGGATACGAGCATGTAATAAAAGGTGCAATACCTGGAAGAAGGGTTAATGAGAATGATACGGACGTAGGCGTGAAATCCGACCTTGTCTTCATTCAACACAACAAACGCTACGCACAAAGGCAACACATATCAACAGATCGTCCCAAACAAAACCTTAAACTAATTACGAAGATATTAAGCGTTGCAGAGAGAGCACGACGAATCGGAATCACGCTCAATCGATATTATAAAATCAATAAAATCTATTCACCCGATGAAAAAGTTGAAGTGTCGGCGCGTTTGATGTCGGACGCTTTCGGCGCTCTTTGATGTCCTAATAATGCGACCAAATTAAGTCAAAAGCGCTAAATGTGTGACGAATTGAGATATCAAAGTATTTCTTTAGTTTGACGGGTGAACGGATTGCGATGCGCTTCGTAGAGGATGATTCATTTTAAAAGGAAATCGCTAACGGTGATTCGATGGAGTTAAAATTAATTGTGTTAGAATTTCGTGATTGTTATATGCAATATATTTTTTATATCAAGGGCAAAATGAGTAAACGTGCCGAAACAGTCATAAATTACATTGTTTTTACAATTATATATTGAAAAATTAAGACAATAACATTTTTAAATTTAAAATAAGTATATTTGAGGTATTGTAGCGGAAGTCCGTGTAGGTTCCTGCAAATTCTTTTAAATATCAAGGGTAATGTGTACACGTTTATTTGTAATGAAGTATAGTTTGATTATGGCCTTAATTCTCCTTACACATCCGTCTTTCCACGTTCCCCACCAGTTTTCCTTCGTAACTACGAGGAACACAGTTGCATCTCTGCTAGTTATTACGAATATTTGTGTGTGGTACAATTGCATTTGCCTCCTTATTCCACACTGTTTTATTATTTAATTGAATAATCGAATTTGAATCATTGTATGTTTGCGTTCTTCAAACATGCTGTACACTGGCATCGTCGTAACATGCTTAAATGTTTGAGGTTGCAACTATTTACCTCGTTATGCTACAAATATTAATATTTTTTGTTGTGTTACGTCACCTGTGGATAAAGTCTCTCACTCACAAATAGAATTTTTCATTGTATAGAACACGGATTTTTTCCTAGGTTACGCCGATAATTATGTTAAATTTCTATTGTTTGGACAGACAGAAATAATCTAGATAAATATAAAAAATCGTATTAGTTATTATTTATAATTATGGAAATGTCACATTGAATGTTTAAATATATTTTATGTATGTGATTTCAACATTATCTTTGATGAAATGACAAGTACCACAAAGAGTCTAAACTAACTAAGTCTAAGAGATGTATATCCTGACTGAAACAACAAAACGAAAAATCTCGTATAGATCAAGGTGCTATACTGACGGGAATTGGCGCGAGTGTACCTAACCCAGCCAGCAATTCATTCAAATTAATATAACCATTGGCAATTTTTTTTTATGGGAGTAGGTGGCAAAGGAGCTAGCGGATTCCCTGGTGTTAAGTGAGCGCTACCCAAAGGACAGAGGGGGGCATAGACAGGAAAAAGGGTATTTACATTTCCCCGTTAATCCTCTTAGTTACTTCTACTACACGCCTTGTTTCGTGAGGTCGTG
>JWHW01019064.1:375880-398036 GCA_000931545.1 Papilio glaucus | reverse complement strand
TGCGGGTTGGTGGATGTCACATGTCTTCGAATTTATTGGTTCTAAGACATGCCGGTTTCCTCACGATATTTTCCTTCACCGCTTTTGGAGGAGTGGTGATGAAATAAAATAACACAAAGTTAAGCGCCTGCCTGCTTGATTGTCACAGAGTAATAAGCAATAAATTAGGAAACTATAAAAGATGACGTGGCGAAAGACGAATTAAATCTTCTCCTACTCCTTTCTTAGATTTCTTTATTCTTTTTGCTTCGATTTACCACAGCAAAGGATAACAAAGAAACATTCAATCTTGTCTTCATTGCATGCTAAGTAACAAACAGAAAATAAAATGTATTACCAACTTTTATTCTATTATAAAAGAACAGGTTGATGATTTATTTAAAAGGCAAGAAAGTAAGACAACAATTCGTCTGACATTTCACGGATATCCGTCAATTTACTAGTACGAGTATATACTCGTACTAGTAAATTGACTGCAAAATAAAATATTACGGTAGAAAAAAATAACTTTCGTTTATACCAAAGATATTATGCATCCAAATACGCCAAAGACACCAAACATAACCTATTTCTCAAACTAACGATAAATAATACAATATATTTGATATTTTAGAATCACTTATATAAAATTCAATTCAATTGAAAATCATTAATTATTTTTTTTAACGTCGGAAAGAATTATCTATATAGATTGATCGAAGGTTTGCTGGTAAAAAATGTGGTAATAATCAATCAGTTTGAAGGTCACATACGCCGAACATCGCGTCTGACAAGGTAGGTCACGTACCGGACGAATTAAGACCATTTTGAGTTTTAAACTGTTCATAATTTAAAGGAAGCGCGAAGTTCGATTTAGTGAACGCTTTTATCTCGCCAAAGATTAGTGGTATTGAAAAAATATAGTACTTGAGTGCAAAACGTACATGCAGTGCTTTTTACACAGTAACAATATGAGACAAACTTTTTCTTCTATCGTTCTTTATTCCTTGTGTCATTGTCTATGGTCTATGTGGATAGACTTTGCCGAACACTTTGTGGGATCCATACTAGCTGTACTAATATTATAAAGAAGTGAAGCTTGTGATTTCGGATGTTCGGGTAATCTCTGGTACTACTGATCCGATTTAAAAAATTCTTCCACCAGTAGAAAGCTCATAGATCAACGAATAACATAGGTTATATGTTTTTTTTCTATTTGTTTATCTTCTCTAGCGAAGCCGGGGTTGCTAGTAAGAGATAAAAATACCAGTTGGAAACTTATCAACGTCATGCTGATAGTACTAAGTTTTTATGCAAGGGTCTACCTGGCAGGGCGATCAGATCCCCACCCTAACCGCCCACGACTAGGAAGGTTTCTGTCGCTATTGCGACCAGAAAAGGCGACGGAGGGGGATCGGCCTTCTCCCGCTCAGCGATCTGGGCCATAACGGCCTCACAAAAGGAGACCACTATTGCCCATTCTTGTTTCCCTGCTAGAGCAGCTACTACTGGTAGATGAAGTCTTGCATCTTATGAACCAGGATCTGCCACTCGGGCTATGTATGCTATGCCATGCATGTATGCTGCGCGGAATCCCGGTCCCCGCCACAGGAATTGCGAAGTTAGTTCGCGTGAAATCACATTTAGGTACTTACCGAAGCATCCATGCCCACGTAGCTGACGTGTGAGCGGTCCCATTGCGAACGCATCCAGGTCTCGAAGCTAGGCAGTGCATTGACGCAGATTACGCGGGTCTTGGAGCTGCTAGCGCCAGATGTCAAATGCACGTCTGTGCTCTCGCACAGACCTTTCCCGCATCTAGATACTGCAGGTTTCACTTCTGTAGATAGATGCTTGTTATCCACTCATCCATCTCTGCCAAGATGTCCAGAGGTGAGGGCCGAGCAAGAGTTGCCGCCTCAAAAGATATAGTGCGATATTATGGCAAAATCTTTATAGTCATCTGTTTAGTTTCTTGCAGCGCCAGGCACCCATAAGCCAGCATGACCATACCGGCGCCCCGTAGAGGGCGATCGATCGCACGATTCTCGCACAGAGGTGGCGTACTCCTTGCTTAATTTAGAATTATTTATTGTTTGATAATTAACTAGAATTTTGATTAGGACTGGACAGGTTCAAGATTCGCACGTCTCGAGGTTGTTAAGAAAATGTAATCATTATAAAATATATGTACGATTGATTGACAGACGAGAGCAGAGCTCTTCAATTTTTTTGTACCTATAAAAATTATCAAAACAAGTGCAGACATTGATAGCACGTACTTAATGTCGTTGAATTAGTTGATAGATTTTCTCAATACCTGATTTATTATACATTAACATGTTGACTGTTTCTAAGAACACTTTGGAATCTATCACTCATCACGGAAAAACCTAGCCTTTTCACAAAAAAAAATCTACTCGTATAATGGATTATCGTCAACCATATGATGTAGAAAAGAAAACAATTTCTTATTAAAGTTAATAAAATCAATGTTATAAATCTAATAACATGAACAACTTATGTGCTTAGTGATTTAAATATAAATTTAATTATCATCCTTTCCCATTTATTTACATTAAATTGCTTTAAAAGTTTTTCTTGTTTTAATTTCATGCTTTAATTTCTAGAATCTTCCACCCACTGCCAAAACAAGTTTTATACTCTAAACACATTTAACAATGAAATCAGTGTTAGGTGGACAATCGCTTAACTTTGGAGTGTCACTTGAGGTTATTTTTTGAAAATGAAGCGCCCAGTTCAGTTCGGGCGGCGCTGGAGTGCCCTCGTCCACTTGAGTGCTTGTCTTGTCCAAACAAAATACGTTTCCTTCAATCAATACACGGATTTGGAATCGTATGTGGATCAACGAAAGTAATTTAGGATATGGCAAACAGTGTTGCATGTTCTATTAAATATCATATCTTTATATATCATTATATAGGCGTGTACGAAACGGAGTATAATTCGTGCCCACTATATGTAAAAAATAATTATCTACATATAAAAATCCTTACTTTACCTTAGTCTTGGATAGCAACGCAGCTCCTATTTATTAATCTCCTATTGGGTAGATGGTCATCATCTTGTGAGGAGCACAAAAATAAATAAAAAAATAAAAATGGGCTAAGGATGTAATGGAATGGGGTCCATGAGGATATAAAAGAAAAAAGGGAGACAGCGCGATAGATGGGAGGATGAAATAAAAAAAATAACTGGTGTTCATTGGCAAAGGATGGCCTATGGGCCATCATGTTCATGGCCACTGAACTGGAGAGAATGGAGAGCTTTCGGGGACACCTTTTCTGAAGCGCAAGACAATCTCAAAAACCTGATGTCAAAAATGCATATACTAGTTTTTTTTTTGTATTTTGTAAGATTGTTTAATAAATACTATTATTATGGATTGGGTAGATAGATTTTGAAGTATTTGGATTTCAGTTAATTTTCCTGCACCAATCCCATTTCTACATCCATAACGCATCCGTTTAAGAAAATAACATCTTTGGTATCTGTATCCTATTTGATAAATTCGGTATGACGCGTGGGCAACTCTGTTATCTTAGAAAGCAGATTGGAATGCGTCGTGTAATACCGGAATCTAAATGATAAACATTGAATTACATTACGAGTTCACTTTCGGTGGCTGGTAGCTGTTGACTCTGCGACAGTCGACGATCGCTTATTACTCTAGAAGTGGTCACTTATCAAGAAATATCTCCACTAAGCTTTGAAAGGTGCGTAGGTTAGCAAAACATGTATTTGTACGATAAAGCGACAAGTTCACGTACACTAAGTTTTCTTTTTTTATTTACAGCTTAAATAAGCTCGAATTGTACCACTGCATGCTCATGTCTTATTTAGAGATAAAAGTGTATCTTGAAAATAAAATATTGAAACCTTAAAATATTTATTAACTTTTATTAAGTTTAAGAAAGCAATTATAATTGCTTTTTTAAACTCGATAAGAATAAACTTGATATAACCTTTTTAGAGGTTCATTGAGATGAGACTGCTACTGTACCCACTTCTTACTGAACCTTGTGATGGATTACTTCTACGTCGCAGTTCTTTTCCTATGCTGACATAATTAAAGCTTAATATAACAATTAATTGGTTCTTCATGCGTTTAATTCCGGATCATATATCGTCTGTGAACTGTCAGAATGAGATGTCAAAAAACTCTTGACACCGATTGTTGCGAGATTCTAAGAACTTTGAAGTTGTCCTGGAGGTGTTAGTTCGAGTGACAATTTAACTGTCGAGTATCTACTCAAGACATATGTGTTCAGGTTAGCTATTATTTTTATCACTCGAAACATTTTTTAAGCAACTATAGCGGTAATGTTTAGGTGTATGATGTAATAAGAGTGTATATACGTACTTTCTAAACGTAGTGTACTTAAAATCTAGAAGACGCAGTGGAATAAGCAGCTCTGTGTCATCTTAGTGGGTCGGTTTTACAATTAACCATTGCTTTATGATTTTAACAGTGGTAGAGTCCTCAAAAACATCTGTTGCACGAATGGACCGGCACCGAAATACCATGACTTCACAGAAGACATTCGTGAAGTAGAGGTATTTCGTCTCATAAGTGAGGTGCTGGAGGCCTAAACACAGTCCTTTTTCCCTTCCTATTCTTTTCTAATAAGGGAAGAGTGGGGAGGACATAAGGATTTGACGGGAAGAGGATTAATAGGAAAAGGAAACATCCTCTTTTTGTACCCCTCCTTTGTCCATTAAAGGGAAGCAAATCTGCAGCTCATTAGCTTCTTGTGGAAGTCTATGGTTAGCGGTCGCAAATGATATAATAGTTTATATGTAAAGCAGTATATTTTGCCGCTAGTAAAGTAACAAGCTTCCTATTGTACAATGTTTCATCAACAGTTTTAACGCACCAAGATTCTATTAAACTGATATTTAGATGTTTCTCAGCATTTTAACGTTCAGTCGGTATCGCGGAGTGTATCTAAGCTTTCGTCGAATGATGCTTATTGTTCTAGTGGCGCGGCTGTTGGGGAAAAATGTAGACAATAGGGCAGATGAGCGCACTGACCGCCGCTGGGCCCTGGCCGCGATTGTGGCTAGCCCACCATCCTGTAGATTGAACGCTCGATTATTTATTTATTAGAAACTGTTAGTGTTTATTCATTCAATATTTTAAAATATTACATTTGCATTACATAAAGTATTCTTTGTATTTTTTTAGGATGTGTAGTTTTTCCAGCATTGTTGCACCATTATCAATAAAACAAACAACTAGAACAATTTAAAATTGCAAATAAAATTCCACAGTACAAGGGGAAGTCCCGAAAAGTTAGTCGGTACTCGTTGTTAAGCTTGCTATTATAAAGTCAACTTACAGTAAGAAAAACATCGACCTACGTTAGATAATATTATTAAGTTAGCAAAGAAATATCCAACTATTTAGAAGGTGAGCGACTTCTAATTAACATGTTGTATATCATTAGTGTTTTGTCAAAAGTCACAATGTTGAGTGTCGGCGTACAAACCCAAGTTACTAGTTTTTCCCGAGCTTAGAATTAGTACTAGCTTATATCGAAAACCTAAAAAAAATTAGAATATTGTTTATCAACTAATACACAACAACTGAACAACTGGATAATTAAAATCCTACATATTACTGAGAAAAAATATCTCTATAAGAAATTGTGGTATTTAAAATATTACAAAAATATGTTGAGTAATACTATATTAGTGTCTGGTGGACTAGGCCCGCGCAACTCTGACCGCGCCGGCGCATTGTGTTCACCATTCAGGCCTGTGACTATGCATATTCCCCGCTACATTTATCATGCATTATTCCAGCAATGAATATTCCTGTGTTAACGCACCGTGTTAGTGTGCAGCCTTAATTTATTAATTGTACCCCGTGACCCTGCCCACGGCTCGCGGCTCACGGCTCGCGGCTCGCGGCTCGCGGCTCGCGGCCGGTTTATAGTGCACAAGTATTATTGCTCGCGTTGCGATCCATTTCATATTTGTATTTTTATTTTATGTTTTTTGTGGTATTTCAACATCGCTTTCAGCAATATTACAAGTTATACACTCGGTAGCAATAGGTAAAAGTGACATTCGTGAAAAAATTACACATAAATTATCATCATAAATAGCTTAGAAACTATTTACTTGAAAAAATGAACTCATGGTACCTTAAATGTGTAAAAACAATTAACCAGAAGTATAACTGTACAATTTCGTGGGGTTCCTATGACATTTTTGTTAACAACACTACTCCCTTGTTCCCTACTTATCGGTCAACGACAGATAGAAACTTTAAGAAGTGGGATACAAGGCCCTGATCTTCTGATTACTCTAGAATTCAGGTACATCCTAAAACTACTTCAATGTATTAAGTGGTTCGGTTGAAATATCACGACCACACAAAGTTCCAGGGTCAAATAGTGCCATTCATACTTCATCGTTTTGTTTGATGAATATTGTCTATCTACCTTTTGGTATTGTGATATCGGAAAAGTTAAAAAATAACTTTAAATAATGCTTCAAGCTAATAATTAGTTCTATAAGAAGAACCATTTCCCAGATAACTAATTTTAAGTGACAATATGTAAAGCAGTGGCCCAGTGGTATAGGCTCCGACTTACGTACTGTAGGTCGCGGGTTCGAACCCAGACAGGCGTTTTACTTTGCGTGATTTATTTTATCACCACTGATCCAGAATTGATTACGCGGTGGATTACGGCCCCTTCCCTCTCTCGAATAGGAGGACCGTGTCCCTGCAGTGGGAAAACATACTAAAAAGGCGTGTATATTATTATATTATACGTAGAGTACTTCTTAGTATGCCCCTAGAGGAATCACCATTCTCATTGGAATAAATGACGTCACAGTTTTATCTTCGGTTATTAAAAAAATATTTAACATAAATTGTAATATAAATTCCTTCCATATTGTGCTGCATTCTCACCTGCATTCACCGTGTCGTCTACAATATTAGCTATTTAGGTGCATCTCGTAGTTATTGTGCATCGCTGTAGTTCGCCTAGCGGTACACTTGGTGTTACGACCTTGTGCACTCTCGTAAAATGGACACGTGTGAGCAGAGGCTATTCATGTGCTCTATGCTTTATAAAAGAGATCGTCTTATTTATGATCGGTATTTTGTACAATTGTGCATACCTGAATATAATAAGTAATATTGTAGACGGGCTTTATTAAAAACATAAAGAGTAACATGGAAATTTAAAACCAGCAGGAAGGTTTTAAGAAACCATAAAGATACTGCTCTTAATACAAAATTGTAACAGATTGATTCACCGGTCGACTGGTTACTACAAGTACATTATGTACCAGTATATTAACAGTCCAATTACCTCGTTTTATTTTTGGATTATGATCAATGTTTTATACTTTGATTGAGATATTTTTGTGCTTATTAACTACAACTTCAATTATTATTGGATGTGAATTTAACAAAAGTATTAGTACATAACGGATTATAATAGCGAATCCAACTTAATACTTTTGAGAAATATTTGCACAATATATTTTTATTGTAAAGAACAAGTCACTGCGAAATCATCGCGACGCTAACGCTTTGTCGCCTAATCAGGCGCTAGTGTTGTAACAATGCGGCGAATGTCGACAAATTCCCAACATCGAAATTTCACTCATTAACATTACAATTGATCGTAGTCGATAAGCGTACGTGTCGAGAGCTGAGCAAACCAGTCAATAATTAATGTTGCCAGTTTACGCAACTGTTTGCTTTATGAACGAGATAATAACGGTGACACTCGACACATTCTCGATATTTTTCATTGTTAGAGCCCCGCCCTTTATTTTAATGATGTTACAGTGTAAATAAATCTGTGAAACTTTAGCGATATTGATTTCTTTACATGGAAATAAACATGTAATTGTGAAATGATCTCAAATAATCCATTATATTAATTTATCTTAGATATAGTCAGCGAGCGATACAAGCGACCCGTCCCGGCTTTACACCGGTAATACTAGGTAAAACACGCGTGTGATTCTGCTGAAAGAAAAATATTGCTCCATCCAAACTTTCATCCCCTACTTTAGACCTTTTTATGAATTTAGAAAAATCCTTTATTTTCTGTGCAAAATTTCAAGACTCTAGGCCCAGTGGTTTGGGCTGTGCGTGGATATATTAGTAAGTCAATTACTTCTTTACAAGTACATACGTAAAGAAGATCAATCTTTAAAGAGGTATAAAACAAAGTCGCCTCCGCTGTCTGTTCCCTTAAATCTTTCAAATTGCACAACGGATTTTAATGCGGTATTCAACAAAAGATAGAGTGATTCAAGAGGAAGGTTAATATGTATAATATAGTTGAAAAAAGCAGAGAATTTCAAAGATTTGTAATGTAATTTATAATATTACTAAATATCTAAGAATGAATTCACACCATGAGGTTTTCCGTTCTACAGTACGTCATTACTCCCTATAGAAAACAAATGAGGACTTCAATAAATATAATATTGGAATTTATACATCTGAAAACTAGTCTTTATCCTCGGGTAATAATAAAATTTAATGAAAGGTAATAAACATTGATAAATGAACGCAGATTCAATTAAAGCTTACTCATTAGCGATACTTTGAGTTATTGGACCGTGAAAGAGAAGTACTACACAAAAAATATATCAACATGAAGCAAGTAATGAAGTAGTGGGTTTTCGTCTTGACATTTTTATGAATACAAAACTAATTTCCATTATCGTCCGCAATTATCACAAGAGTTACAAATGTATTACCAGTGTATTACCAGTGTATTTAAGAAAAGAGGGGAATTAATAAGGAAAAGGGGAGGAGGTTTTTTGTGGTAGAGCCCGCAACAACAAGATCTGTTGCATGAATTGGTCGGCTCGACCGGTGAGATACCACGACCTCACAGAAAACAGGGGTGAAGTAGAAGTACTCTGCGTTTCGTGTGATGAGTGAGGTGCCGGTGGCCTAATTTCAGTCCTCTCCCCCTTCCTACCCTTTCCTTATAAGGATAGGATGGGAACGGGAACACTATTGGATGGGGAGGGGGTTATCGGGGAAAAAGAAATATTCTTTTTCCTGTCTATGCCCTCCTCTGTCCATTTAAGGTAGGCAACGCATCTGCAACACATTTGCTTGTTGCGGATGTCCATGGGTAGCGTTCACTTAACATCAGGTGATCCGCTTGCTCGTTTGCCACCTGCTACCATAAAAAAGGTAAATATGTATTGAGTTAGAGTTTTCATGTAGCATACGCATGACTTGTCACGATAGATGAAATAATCTTAGGTTTAAATTAGCTTTAGATAGCCAAATTTGAACCTTTGATTTATTAGGAGTTAGTAAAGCTTTGATGCGTGTTTTGCCTTTTCATTCGTTTATAGAAAGCGATAATGCAAACCAAATGACACCGGTCGAGGCGTTGTTCTTGAGAAAATACTGCGTGGGCGCACCACTTGTATTGTTAAACGAAAATCTTTATTTGAATTTTGAAGCCAGCTCATTAACATAACAATTGTAAGGTCAATCGGAGCTCTAAATATTTTCACACACGTTCATCAATAATTTTTAAATTCTCATCCAAACCGTACGTTCATTTAAATGTATCATTTTTTAATGAATATGGAAGAATAAGAAAGAAACATATAAACTTAATATAAGCTGACTTGACTTTACGAGGAGGATTCCCATTCCCTCTAGGCTGGGCCGGCCTTAATAGCTGTAGCGAAAACCTATACAGTGTGGACTTCGTTCATACGATGACATTGGAGTTATAAACATCCATATCTATTATAGTAGGACTTAAATCTGAACTGCACCTGAGGCAAAATAATTTACCTTTTTGTTTTAGGAGCACGGAAATGAGGAGCATAGAGCCCAGCGGCACACGGTGCTAGAACGGATTATTATTATAGAGATAAGCGTCTGAAAATAGAAACAAGTCACTTTTAATTTCACTGACATCATAAGACCGTCGATAAATATTGAATGCGTGACCTTTAGCGAGATAAAATGTGGCCGACGAAGAGGTCAGGTACGAGTGTGGCCACAAAGTCAGCGACATGTTGAAATATTAATATAAAATGTAATTGTTTTAGAGTGTAAAGTGAGATACATATATTTAATATTATGAATTATTTTTTTTTGTAGAAGGACGAAAAAGATCAAATGGTTCACTAAAGTTTATTTATTTATTGATGTTAAGTAACCGGTACCCATATGCATCCGTAACAAGGAAATGAGTTGCAGAAGTGTCGTGTACCCTTAATCGACAGAGGAGGAGATGACAGGGATAAGGATATTTCCTTCTCCTATTCATCCCCTCCCCCGTTCAATCCGTTTCCCCTTCCCATCCTATCCTTTGTAGGAAACTATAGGAAAGGGAAGAGAACTAGAACCGAGCCTCCGATACCTCACTGATCATGCGAGACGCAGAAGTATAAAATACTCCTACTGTTTTTTTTATAAGAGAACGGGGCAAAGGAGCACCGGGAACACCGAGGTGATTAATGACGCCCATGGACACCCGCAACACCAGAGGAACTGCAGATGCTTTGCCGACCTTTGGGGAATAGATAGGCTCGCTTCTTGAAGGAGCCTAAATCGTACTGGTGTGAACACAGCATGGCAGGAAATTTCGAGAGAACCGTTGAGGAATGCCAGCCATCCAAGTGGTGTGATCTGGCGGTATGTCATTCGATAATGAATCTTGGCAGCAGGAATAGTTCCAAGCAGTTTTTCGGAACAATCCCCGTGGTATATACGATAAAAAATATAAAGGGAGCTGACGTCCCTCCGCAAGGTCAGAGTACCAAGCCAATTGCTAAGAGCTCGGTCGTTGACGATTCGAGTCACTCTCCGTTATATGCGGTCAAATGGAAGGAGGTGGTATTGCGGTGCTCCCGCCCAGAGTATTCCATGTGGGGCGAAACTTGCGCCTTGTATAACTGAAGACGGTGGCCCGACTAGAAATACTGCTTCGCTCTACTGAGTACACCCAGCTTTTAAGAGGTAACTTAGCCTTGTCTTCAAAGTGACCGCGACACTGAACGTCACTCGATATGTCACCGCTGAGAGTACCGATCCTGGCTGTGGTAACCAGGGGAGTGCCCTCAAAACGAAGATTTATTTTACGTCTGTTTTCTGTGAGGTCGTGGTATTTCGTACAACAGATGTTGTTGATGCGGGATCTACCACTGTAAAATGGAAAAGTTATTACTTACTAAGGAATATCGAAGAATACAATCTGGAATACCTGTTTTGTTGTGGATGAACTTATAAGAAGTGTTGGGAACTTTCTTGTTGCTTTATTATACTAAGTGTAAAAATTCCTTCGACATTTATTCGTATGGTAGATAAAATAAAAGAATATTCATGATTTTTACAGTTTTCTCTCGAATAGGTTAATTGTTATGCAAGAAATTTAATTTGGCAGTTTAGATTATAAAAATGTATCTCCAATAAAATTCTTCTTCACTTCTTATTATTTTTCTTTGTTAGTCTTAAGAGAGGAATCGAAGTGCAAATATATTTTCCTGAAGAGTTAAATTAAATTGTTAAAAAAAAATGATATTTTAAATTCTCGTAGTCGACACGCTATTGTGATGGCCCAACAAATAATCTTGAATCTTGAAAACAATATCAATACAGATGGGGGGCGGCGCGGCTCCGCCCAACACGAATAAATATTTAATTAAGCTTACGAGAGAGCACGGATTTCAAATTCGGCGCTCAATGAAATCATTTCTAACTATCGTGTAGATATTTTTGTACACTACGCTACACACAAAATTGTACTTAATTTGTACAATTTAGAGTTCAAAATACTTTGAATGTTTGTATATAAATATTGTGGTTCTTTTCAAAATTCCCACCGTCTAATTCATAGATAAGTAACACTTATAATAAAAGCTTAGTAAAAGGAAGATAGCTTAGTGAAGTCAAAATATTTTCTCAAACATAGTGTCACTGTGATCTTTACTCTATGTATGACTAAATAAAGACGATATAAGGAGTACCTGTAACCGTCGTTCATGTTAAAATGTACAAGCGAGAGAGGTGTTCCAGGATCGCAAGATGGAAATCCGTATTCTCTGCCTACCCCTCTGGGTTATGGGTGTGAGTGCTGACTGAAAAGAAGAAACTGACTAACTATGGCAACACACTGACCAAACTACTGGACCTAGATACTTGAAATTTTGCACAGAAATTTTTGTTATTACGTAGGGGAGCACTAAGAAAGGTTTTTTCTAAATTAATCCCTTAAAGGTCTAAAGTAGAAGATTAAAATTTGTATGAAAAAATAAATATAACCAATGTGAATTGAACTTAGATCTATATGACCAATCATATTAAATAGGGTTTACCTTAGACTGGAAAATGTTAGTAAAATTAATTAACACGGCGGGTGAAACCGCAGGGATCAGCTTGTTTATTTATAAACATAGAGTGACTATGTTGCATATATATAAATATGAGTGTATTATAGTCTCTAACTATAACAAAATATTTCAGTGTCTATTGTAGTGCAGAACAAACATTACACGACCAACCACTCAGTATCTTCCACTAATATCTTACATAAATCAAATGCTTACCTTTAATAGATTGAGATCGTTGTTGTAACCTGTACAGATATACAGACAGTGTAAAAACATTTATTAAATTTGTTTTAGGTACGTGAAGTAATTTCTATATTAAGACAAAACGTCTCCAGATAAGTTCAGGTTTCGTGTACAGATTTATTTCAAATTTTTTAGTTATTACTTAGAAGTACATGTAAAAGGGCATTTCACGTCCGCCTAAAGCCTATTTGTTACGTCACTTTACAATATGATAATAGTTCTTTAGTTTGTTCTACATTTCTCAACTTAAATTCAAATCGATTTTGATATACAATATCGTTCAAAGTTATCTTTTAAAACACTATCTAGTAATTGTAACTAATTTTAAACCCCCTATTTTCTTCTTCTCTCTCCTTAAACCATCTTCGTGTAAGTTGATATTTTTGTAAATTGTTTATATTGCTACTTCAAGTTTAACTTTAACCAAAAGGCAATTCAAATACGAACGCCTTGTGTAATTGCAAGTATTAATTATTACAATTAATTAAGAATCTTGTGATAGTTGTAATTGTGGAGACTTGAATGTAATTACAAAGTTGTAACATAAAGTTAAAGTTTTCATTTCTCCGTTGGCGGCCAGTAACTTATGTGATGCCAAAGTTGGTTCACGTGCGCAGGGTGGTGCCGCACTAATTAATACACGCCCACACCTAGCGCGGCGGAGCCTGCGACCCTCGCCGGTCCCACACGATTATTGCTGGGAATACTTTCGATTGAAATACTGTATACATAAAGACAATGAGTCTTTTGTGCCTTTTTGCTGTACAGTTAAATTATTTAATAACAAAAAAATCGTTACTATCATGTTATTTCAACCAGTTCAACATAATACGTCGCTATTGGTTTTTCTAACTGATTTTATATGTCATTGAAATGTATTGAACTGAATATGTTTGTAGAGGTGTCCCAAAAATATTCCAAATTTTTTTTACTACAGAAGATGAAGAGCGAGCGTATTACGTGTCCGCCGCCCACAGGCATCTGCAACATGATGAGTTCCAGATGCGTTGCTTACCTTTAATGTACGTACGTTTACTTATAACAAAAGGATAGGAAGGATAATATGACAAGAATTAGGCCTCCACAACTCACTGATCCGACAAAAAGAATATTTCTACTTCACGCCTGTCTTCTGTGAGATCGTGGTATTTAAAACGTCGTGCCAGTCCATTCTGTTCCATCTGTTGCACGGATGGACGTTGTTGTTGCTCTGCCACTGCTGAATATATAACAAACACGTATGTTACTCTATCCACAGCAATGTTACAAGTAGGTGTAATTGTGATCGATATTAAGTTGAAGTCGTGTGAACTGTGTCAACTTTGAGTAACCGGCGACCACCCGCGGCGTCGCTTGTCCACTAATACTCCTGCTAAATGGTAGCTTCGTGCCGACACAATAAATTGAACCGGATAAATTGTTGATACAGTTCAGAGAGTTGTAGCTGTCGATTGTGTTTAATGTTTCGATGATAGTTTGCGTAAGATAGTTATTATTACGTTGTTAACAAATAACTCTGTTATTTTTTTCTTTCTATAATTAAATATTAGTAGATTATGAAAATAGTTTACTAATATTTTTTAAACCATTCCAACTAAACTTGAGCTGGGACATGGTTCACGACAATAGTTGAATGGCGGTTTCGAACCCACAACCTCAAGTTCGGAAGCTAGACTAATAGCGCTTTTATCCTTCGTAATTTCGTCTTAAGTTTCCTTGTGTTTTTTTTTTGTCTTAATATAATCATTTAATGACTGTCAAATAATATTTTAATAGAATGTCACTGACATGTTCTTGTGATCGTACCATCAGACAGATCATACGAGTCCAAAAGTAACCACCGTCTTTTTGACATAAGTATGTCTACGCTAGTTAAAATCACACATAAATAGGCGCATTTCCTTCGTATTACTTTCGCAATTTGATATTACAATATAAAGTAATACAATGTGTATTCCCACTTAAGTTAAAGGGAAAATAATTAATAGCATAGAACTTGAATTATTAGGTACGGAGATCATTTCGGTCGCCTTCTTATGATTCGCTATTACACGGAGCCATTACGGACTCAACTTGTATTGTATCAACTAACAGATCATTAAATTGTATTTAATTGAAATTACTCGGTCTCCTTAATGGATTCAGAGTCTGGAATACGTGTGCAGATGCCATTAGTAGCGGCCAGCGAATCTTAATTAATAATTAAATCTTGCCCTGATGCTATGTGTAGACACAGTCGTGTTTTATGAAACCCCTTCAATATAGTTTTTCGCTACGTAATATAACAAGAATAATATTAATTGTAATCTATTGACCTTCTGATATTTACAATAAAAATATATAAAATGGTTATATATTGTTTTTTTTTTAATTATACAAATGTCTAAGAAAAAATCTGAACTTGTCACCAGCAGAAGGCTTCTCTGCTGCCTTCTCATCCTAAATCCAATTGTTTCGAAATCAACAAGAGTAGGTACGCGATGTATTATGACACAGAAGAGATCCTGGGGGAATTCCTTAAAGACAGAAGGGGGCGCTAGTTCTACAAGAATGGAAATTAGCGCGGGATTATTATGACAGAAGGGATGAATGTCGATCAGCTGTTGACGAACCTGACGAGAAGGGATGCGCCCGACCAATTGGACCGACGAAACAGTCTTTGATCATACTGTTAAAACAAGACTTAAGTACAGCCAAATTTTCCCGAGGAGTGTTGGCGTCAGGCAGACGACCGGCCGTAAAATCTGTAGCAACACAATACAGAGTATAGACTACTGTGCCGACCCCACATGACTGGGAAAAGGGCAGGAAGATGATGACAATGGTGAATGATAAAATTGTAGTTAGACTAAAGGAAAACTCAATATTAGGTCGCGTTCACACATTCAACTTTTGTTCGGATCGAACTGACTCTTCGTTTATGCTATGAATAGTCAGGCACTAGCAGCGGATAGTTTTCACCTCTCTGTTCGACGTAGCTGAACGTATTGAGTCTAATTGGCTTAATCATTCGAAAATTTTCAAGGTACTCTGCGCATCCAGGTATCCATGTATAGTCTTCTATCATTCGATAGCTTCTATAAGGGTTTACTTTGTATTAAAGAACAAAATAGTATTTATTTAAATTATATCTAAGATTGGATCAAAAATACAGAGTGTGTTTCTAGAGGATAGCGGATAGATCAAGTTATAGTGATGCTCATCGGTAAACTTCATCGTACAATAAATATGAAAATCTTGGGGTCACATATATTATAGATTAAAAAACTGTTGTTAAAACATGTTTTATAATTTAATTTAATTTTGATTAATATTTGTATTTATATAATGTATCTGGTAAACATTCGCGGCAAAAATGGAGCTTCACTTTTGAGTGTTGAACTAGTATGGAACGCGGTATCTGGAGGTATATAAATCTATGGTCACAATATTCTATGTCACCATAACTAAGTAAATTGAATCACGTAATTTAATAGATATTAACTCAAATGGACCGTGCATACATCTCGCAATCAGTGCAGTATCTAATCATGCTGCTGGGAACCAACGCAAATTTGTAGTCCGCTAATACGGCTACCGTATGCCCTCACAATCATACTTCAACCGCAACACTGATTTGCAAAAATAAAACGAAACCGGATTACAGACGGCGCCGCGCCAATAGTGAGGTGCCTTGCGATATCGATATATTGATAGTTTTTATTGGTGAGAATATTTATTTATTTTTATTTATCTTAAAATAATTATCAAAATGAATTCACAAGTCGTTAACAAATTCAATTTAAATTAACCATGGTTAACTATGTTTATTAAGTGTGTGAAATATAGTTATGACACTTTAATATGTAGCTCATATAACCGATGATTATTCCTTTTAGTTAAAATACAAACTATCTTAAAATAAAAGTTAAAGGATCCGTTAGCATTGAGTCAAGCAAGTGTTTGTTTGCCTTTGAGTTATTCCGTTGCGTTTTTTATATGTTTGCCATGTTGGAGTGTATGTGCATATGGAGTGTATATATGTTCCACAAACACAAGATAGCAAAATTTAAATCAAAACCTAGAAAATACATTACCGCTTTGTGAAAATTAGCACAAGATTACTTACGATTTCTACTATGTATATATATACTGTATATCGATACATTCTTGAAATATTACATTAACATCACCAGTTTTTCGTACATTTTCTCACATGTAATCTTTTGACTACTCAACCAAACTTAATCACACTAATTTTGTGTTAATGATTCCAGACAGAATTGAATAATTGTAAACCTAGTTATATTACTGCTTTGACGTTATTTTATAACCAATATAATATTTTATACAATATATTCCTTAGTTAAAAATCTTAATGCTGATAAAACAAATAGATTTAATCAAAATTATTCTCAGCGAGACAATCATTAGAAAACATTAGAATTTATTTTATCATAACTTATGTACCCTATCTAATTTTTATCTGTTGTTTCTGTATGTCTCCTTAAACAAAACAAACAAATTTTTTTTAATGGTAGCAGATGGCAAACGAGCAAGCGGATCACCAGATGTTTAGTGAACGCTACCCATGGACATCCGCAACAAGCTAATGTGTTTCAGATGCGTTGCCTACCTTTAATGGACAGAGGAGGGCATAGACAGGAATAAGGATATTTCCTTTTCCCCGGTAACCCCCTCCCCATCCAATCCTCTTCCCGTTCCCATCCTATCCTTATGAGGAAAGGGTGGCAATGGGAAGAGGACTGAAATTAGGCCTCCGGCACCTTACTCATCGGACGAATTTTTGTTTGTTTATAAAAAAATAGAAACATATTAGTAACATTTACTAGTTAATTTATTATGCTTTGAAGTGTTATTTCTTTATAACGGTTTGAATTGGATTTTATGAAACAAAAAAGTGTAACAATTATTTTTATATTGAATCGAGCAATTTATTTAATAAAATGTTATTTAATTGCGACAAAGTTTCATTCTCTAATACCTTTAATTTATTTATTAATTATTTTGCTTTTCATGATCAATATATTGCAGTTCAATTCAATGCTTTTCAAGTTAAATGAGATGATACTAAATGGGAGTTAATTACTTAAAACTTCATTATAAACTTAGTGAATTTTATGACGTACAATTAAAGTTATTTTATAACTTATGCTTAATGTACTCTTTATGTTGTCTTTTTATATACGTGTATATAATAATATATTATATAACATAAACTAGACGATCAAATAAATTAACGATTGTAACTGGCACTTCAGGGACGTATTTGATATTAAATTGGTTAAGCATTCATAGTTAAATGGGGTCTGATAATTTTCTACGAGACCTTTTAAAGTATGATCGTTTCATGTAATATCGAATTGACATCCTATTTGCCTATTATTATATCTATATAAATATTTACTTGTATATGGCGCTGAATAAAATGCAGAAAGGTATATTGAAATTAAAAAAATACATATTATGTAATTTAATTCATAT
Source organism: Papilio glaucus (assembly GCA_000931545.1). NCBI lineage: Eukaryota > Metazoa > Arthropoda > Insecta > Lepidoptera > Papilionidae > Papilio > Papilio glaucus. The sequence continues at coordinate 379,952 of JWHW01019064.1, read as the reverse complement.
CGTTTATTATTATATAAATCGTCAGGAAGAATACAAGAAACATAAGGATGTTATATACCTTCAGATGGAGCATGCGGGACCCAAAAGCCACCTGAAGCCACCTTAAGTCGCCAATTGGCTACTCCTTACCATCTCAGTCATTCGTTTCCCGCCGCACGACATATAAAATTTCCTTGTTTGTAATTTAAAAAATAACGGTTAGTACTATGAAATCGTGTAAAAACTATACTCAAAGAAAGATAAGTGTACGAATATCACATTTCACAAGTAATTAATTAGTTTTATGATGTATCCTGAATATACACAACTAAATATAAATTTTTAAAAATAACAATGTGTTGCCATAACATGTTATTAGTGTTGTCAGTTACATTACAAAATTATATTAACCCAGAAATACAACGAAATATGAAATACGAAAGATTAAACAAGTGTTTTTAAAACATGTTTTTTAATTTAATTTAAGCGGGAGCCTTCGAATCTGTTTTACAATCTCTGAAGTCGTATGGCGTTTAAGGACTAATATCATCGGGGTTACTGTGTGACAGGGTCTATAACCTGTAAAAACTTCCGGACTCTTTTCAGTGATATTTTCCGTTCGAAAAGTGAAGACTCGAAAGCCTCTCAATTATACCGATTTTTCTATAGCTTACGTCATGCGTTAACATTTACGCTTAAGCTAGCATTCTTTCACACTTCACACGAGCATTCTTTCAGGTCATGATATTTTAATTTAAGCTAGCAGAGAGGTCATATAGCTAAGCGTACATTCGCAAAGATAGCATGAATAATTAAGGTTACACAACATTCTCATCCTAACACAACAAATTATTGCTCGTACATCTCGTATTCGGAGCACACAATCGCCTGTCAATAGTCAAGCAATTACATATTGATTTATAACAACCAATTATTTATTGTCTGTGCTCATTCGCGTTATAATTGTTACGGACATAATCGATTTTATGCTTCGATCGCTTTTTTTCTTAATGTTAATAGGACCACCCGATGTGCACTGGTTATTGGAGACATACGTTTTGTTGATTGTTACGATTTATTGGAAGCCTTCGAGCCAAGTACACTCGCGCTAAAAAGTTTTACGTGTTACAACAATCATGAAACAAACTTCGTTTACTATACAAAGCTCGGGCCTTGTATAGTATGTGCCGAAATCAATTTAAAGCATATTTTAAAGGTGATCCATTTACCTTTAATGCTTTCAGTAATGCACTGGAGTATTTCTTAATCTTTAAAATTGTATTTGTGTAATTTATTTCTTTGCTTTATGTCTTGCATGAAAGTTTGATTGCTTGCTAGAAGCGGGCGATTGGACGAATCTAGGACCCGATAGCAGTGAAACCTTTGAGCTCTAATTGTGAATCTAAACCATTCCGTACCCCCTCAAATGTATACAACAAATTTCATCCAAATCGATCCAGCCGTTTCGGAAGATTTGTACGCCAACATCATCCACATCAGGCTATATATTAAACAAAATAATTTAAAAATGAGAATTTGTACCAAAGAAAACTCTTTGGATTTGTTTTTAAAGGCCACATCCTTCTTAAATAGACCAGTATTGATGGCAGTTATATAATATTATGTGACTTATTTGTTATCTATTCTATTTTGTATTCGATTGTACAAATTCACATTGTCTATGCAATTTTAAGTCTTCCGCTTTAGATAATTGAACTGAATACCGTATCTTCATAATTATGAGAGGCTCTATATGAAACGTATTAGAGACATGTGGCTATTATTGAACATAATAACTCTTCAGTTTCATAAGGTTTATGGGCAATTCAACCTTTTGGCCCCATTGGCACGGCATCAGCAATGCGCAATATTATTAATAGGTAATACGAGTATGGCCTCTTAAGTCCTTTTAGTTTATGCCGATTGGATATTAAAATTGAAATGATGAACAAATGATGAACAATCTCAATACAATGTTATTATTGAGTGCTCATTAATTTATTTCTAGAATATTCGAAATAAGGAAAAGTACGCTAGTGAATACGAATTAGGATCCTTCAAGAACTTCCTACCTTAAAGACCAGGAACGGATTTTTGTTAATGGTCGTCGGTGAACACATCACACATACTCATAAATAAGAGGTTTCCAGGTATCCATTGACTCATTACGATATCTCTGGAACCATATGGCCTAGAGTCTTGAAATTTAGAAGGAATATTCCTTTCGCCGAGTAGAGGTCAGCTAAGAAGGGGGTTATGGGGGTGACAATTTATTATACGAAGTTTGCCGAGCCAGCTACACTTATATGTAATACATATAAATTCTGCATTAACGTATTTTTGGCATCTAGCTCCTCCCAAGCGGCTGATATTAGGATGAAATTTTGTGTGAATATTTCAATGGATATGGTTTTAAAACATGATTGTAATAGGTGACGCTGTTATCGTGTTGCAGGAAGTTTTCTTTAAATTTTAACGACTAATCTAAAAACGTTAGCCAAGGCCGCTAATAGTAGGTGTTCTTTTCTTTTTCTTATAGTAGAAACAAACGAGCAAGCGGTTCACCTAATATTAAGTGACTGCTATCCATAGGCATCTACAACAAGCTAATAAGTTGCAGATGCATTGAACAGAGGAGGGAATAAACAAAAAAAAAGCGATATTTACTTCCTCTCCGTCTTCCCCTTCACATCCTTATTAGAAAGGAGTAGGAAGAGGAAAGGGACTAGAATTAGCCCTCACTCGTCAGACAAAACGCAGAAATACTGTCTGTCCTCTGCGGTATTTCCAAACCAGTACGACTTAGGGTCCTTCAAGAAGCGAGCCTATCTCTTTCTGAAAGGGCGGCAACGCATCTGCAGTTCCCCTGGTGTTGCAGGTGTCCATGGGCGACGTTGAGCACCTTGGTGTTCCCGCTGATCGTTTGCCCCCTTCTCTTTTAAAAAAAAATACTTCTACTCCACGCCTGTCTTCTGTAATAACGTTCGTGCATGACAACGTCTATACTACGATTACCTATATACTGTAAAAAGCAATTAATATAAATTGTAATTCAATATTAGATTAGATATTATTCTGCAAGGAAAGTGCTTAGCACAAAAATGGAAAACAAAACAAGACAATGTTTTTTGAAGCCGACTTATGTTTTTTTGACTATTTTTATTATTTGCTGTTATTATACATAGCTTATCACAGCTTATCTTTTGGATTTTTGCTTGTTCATTTTAATTTTATACATACATGATCTTACTGTAACTCCTTGGCTTTAATAAATAAGAGATTTCTAGATCTAAATCTCAATCATCAAAATTCGCATTTCATGTCAATAGATCCATTAGCAAATGAAAAAATATAATCATAAACATATAGGAAACAACTATTCAATATATTACTTGTGTCTAGGCACTATATAACCTTTTTGTTAACTTGCAAATCGATCTTAAAACAAGGCATGTCCGTAACAAACATAATTTTAAAACAAGGCATGTCCGTAACAAACATAATTTTAAAACAAGGCATGTCCGTAACAAACATAATTTCCGAGCGATGTACTATCTAGCATTAGGAAGCAAAAAGATAATTCAGCAAATTCAATAACGTTTTTGCTGCAGCGATCCATGCATGTAAACATAAAGGCGTGCGGGCAAAAACATTCGAAGCATATCCGTCACTTTATCAAGCCGCAAGGTACACATTCATACACGCTATACCGATACTGTTCCGTCTTTAAATTGACTAAAATCTACGACATTATTTGCTGTACACTTTTTATCACATTGGGTGAGTTGTGATATAATCGCTGCAGGCACCATTAGACGGCTGAAGGTCACTCATAGGGAACTGGAGAGGCCAATACTCGAAGTCTCGCTGCGAAATCGCATCAGGAATCATGTGATTCCCAGTAGAACCAAGGTAACCGACATTGTTCGAAAAATTGTAAACCTTAAGGGGCATTGGGCCAGACATTATTCACAGAAAGGATGGCCAATGGGGTCGAAAGGGCCTAGAATGGCCACGTAGTAGTTTGGCGGTCGAAGCAGCGGAATTAGGCTTCTCGCAAGATGAACTGATGACCTGGTCAAGGTTGTGGAAG
>JWHW01019064.1:348517-366887 GCA_000931545.1 Papilio glaucus | reverse complement strand
GGTACAATAGAATTTAGAGTGGTTAACGAAGCCATAGCGAACGTATTTGTTAATCAATCTAGTTGTATAATACAGAGGGTATTACTTACCATATAAATATCCAACATCAACGTGCCTATGTATAAATATATTACAATTATTACGCGTAAATCGTGTTCTCGTTATCTCAGCTAAAAAACCATACCGATGTTTGGATTATATCAACAGCCGTGCAGAAGCGCAATCACACTCATTTGGCGTTCGACCTCTCCAGAAACTCGTGAAACTGCCGCCAGACAAATGATGTTTACCAGCTGTTGAGGTAAGAAATGTAAACAATACAAGATACATAAGTGTCAGGTACCGGGGGCCTAATTTCAGTCCTCTTCCTATTCCCATCATTTCATTATAAAGCCAAATATCCTTAATGACTTAAGCCTAGGGTATCATCCTAAATTGAGTATATTATCACATATTCACTATATATTTACCATATTCCACTAAATTATAATTCATATAATATAATCTGTAATAATTTTCGATACAAATTGTTATAACATCGCCCGTTAGTATTTAATTAAAATATATGTGAAAGATTAATAAATCTTCTAGAAATCGCGTGAACTTAGCACCTGACGGAATCGCACGCCAACGCAATCTGTTAAAGCCAAGCTGTAGAATATTTATTGCTGGGCAATGTTTTGTCAAAACATGTTTTTATAAAGTTTTGAAAGGAAAGTTATTAGAACTAAATGGTACACATAAATTGTTAGTAGATTAAAACCTAAGTATGCTTGTTTCACAGCATGAGATGTGATTTTTGTACACAAAGGTTTTAGGTTAAAATTCGTTAATTCTAAAATATTTTATAAAACCAACACTTTCTCACATTGACTTATAACATTAGCTTTCCATATTACACAATATCACTTCACTTTATCTCATGATTTCCACAAAATTGCATTTCTCATGAAAGTATAGAAAGTGTAATGGCCGCCATGTAAAATGACGAATCTTGGAATGAAACAAGGTTTAATGGAAAAGGAAATCTTATCGTCGAAGGAAGTAATTAACAAAAGTACGAAGTAGAACATATATGCAACAGATTTGTAAAAGCTAACTTATAATTTTGGTAGGAAATAGTTAATATGCATACTATTATGCATGTCGCACTTATGAAGTAAGTTATTTTTACAACCTGTTCTTAAATGACTAGGTACATGGCATTTACAACACTATTCATAGTATGACTCAGTTTTTGAATCACCACGTGCCAAAAGTCTTACTTCATTCATTTGGAATGAGGCAAAATTAATTTTATTAAGAAAATTCAATGTGCAATAAAAATTAATTGCTGTATTAAATTCATAATTATTAATCATAGTGCACGAGTGAGACAAATGGCAAACTATGTATCGGCATTATCGGTTAATATCTTGGAAAATAGGTAGAAGAAAGAGAAAGAAAATGTTACATCTTCCATCTTTCATGTCATCGTAATGGTTGAACCAATGGGGAGAGGGAACTAATCTAGACACTAGCTTAGAAAATTCCTAATCACTCCTCTTGTACAACCTTCCACATTTATATGAATAGTGAAAACTCTAAAGAACTTTACACAAGAAGATGGCAAATAGTCAGGCGAATTGAACTAGTGAACATCATTTCAGTTCGCATCTATAACAATAAACTTTAACAAACAAAACCTAGAGAGGTTTTGTTTGTTAAAGTTATATAGAGATATAAGAATATCGTTATTTACTAACTTTATATTTGGACACGTAAATAAACCTGTCCTGTATTCGCTTCACATCTACTTCTTACATACATACAGGAGGACATCGACAATAACGCCAATTAAAGACTACAATAAACTTAAACAAAGTAATATTCAAGTAAAAATAGATTAAGTAATGCAATTAAAAGAATGTAGTCTGTTAAAGAAAAACAAAGGCTTACTTAATTACATCGTAAATGGATTTTTATCAATTTAATGATTTCAAAGTCTATACCTAGTAGATTATGCTGGCTTTGTTGGCTAAGAAGGACTTATGCTTATGGCCCGCACTAACAGCCTTATAATGTCATTTGATAGGTCTACATTATAAATGAGGGTAATAATGAGATCGTATTTATGATTTACAAGAATTCCTTTTAAGTATATATCAGCTTCGTTAAGCTACGAGCAAATGTCATCTTGCAAAGTTATATACAACGTAGACGAAATGGCAATCCAATTATGAATTTGTAATATTATTATTATGTTATTCAATACTAGCGGACCGCCCCGGCTACGCACGGGTAGCACAAAAAAAATCGAGACAAATATTATACATCTCTTAAGTTGGACGAAATTACACATAGTGACCAAATTTCATAATAATCGGTTTAGTAGTTTCGAAATTTATCCCGGACAAACAACATTTTCACACGAGATTTTTATATGAGATAGTCTATAGCATTCAGGGATAATATACCTTTCTAACAGTGAAAGAATTTTCAAAATCAGTTCAGTAGATCCAGAGATTACCCACGACAACCTCACAAACTCACAAAATTTGCCGTATTGATTGAAGACAATCTAGTTAACTACTTATTATGAAATAGTAGTTTAAGTATTATTGATAAAATTTGTGTGGTTGACTTTATAAAATAAAAGCACTAATAGAATTAAACAAGAGAATTGTCGGATGCAAAATTTAAGGAGAATCGTAATAAAATGTCTCCGAGAGCCGCGCACGCTCAAACCGTCTCAGCTAGATCTCTATCCACGCTCACGAAACACTAAAGAATAACGTGGATCATTATTCATTTTAAAAAACATTTTCGTACCTAGGACAATTATTTATTTAACTTTAACACCTTTTAGACTAGACTGCATTAAGAAAAAAGATACATATTTATTAATCGATATTTGTTTGGTATCAAATTGTCCCGAAAGAACCTCTAAAATAAATTTTGTACAAATTTTCCCTCATCATACTAAATCAGGGGATATTAAGAGTACCCAGAATCGACGAGCATGTGTTTGTAGGTGTATGAATGTAAAAGAAACAACAAATTTATGCTACGACCTATCCAGATGGAAATCCGTAATCTATGCCTACCTCTTCGGGTTAAGGGCGTCAGTGCATATGTTTTAATTCGAATCGTATGGTACTATCTCGACACGATATCATACTTCTAACGGGATGTCATAAAAGTATCAAAACCTATATGTTTCACGTATGCATAAGTTGAATTTATAAGGTCATACGTTTTTTATTTGATACCGAAACGAATACATTACGTTTGAATCGATGTCGTCTTACTAATACACAAAATTTATAATGTGCAGGATTACTTTAGAGTTATCACAAATGACGAGCAGAGTGACAGTGTAATTGTAGGAACAGATATGGTATCAGTGGTACGTAAATTTGGAACTAGTTACTCCTATCACCTAGGTGATGAACGTGTTTGCTTTTAAATTTCAAATTGAAAAAAATAACTAATTCGTCATATCCATATTATGCTTACTTCTGTCACTGCGTGGGTGTCGATAGGCGAACGTCAGCACATCTGCGCGGCGGGGCTCCCCGTGCGGCAGACTGATAGTATTGTCATGGGAACGGTGCACCATATCCGGCCATTTTGTTATTGCTAAAGCTTGATCTTTTGATAGTTTTCTACGTAACATTTATATAGAAATGTTAGTTTATTCTGTTTTCCAGATGGATCGTATTGATGCCATTTATTTATTGTTTAATAGTCGTTTTAAATTAATATTTAAAACTTATAGAATCATAAAAATTAATTGTATTTTCTACCATTACCAAACACCCTACACGATGAGAAAAACTGGACGTCTATCTGTTGGTAACCAGCCTCCTGCCTACTTTAAACTGAAACCTTAACGGTCTCGACCGAGATTACGATTTCCGTCGCTGAAGATGAAATTAATAATAATTGTTACAAAACGCTGTTAACGCATTTGGAGACAAATATTACTGAATGCTTCATCGGAGATTGTGGTTATAAAAGTAATTTAATTAACCATCACGTATTAAGGGGGTAAAGCTACGTAGATATATCAAAATACTATTCGCTTTAGACCTTCTCTTTTATTGAAGAAGGTGACAAACGAGCAAGGGGTACACCTGATGTTAAGTGAACTTTTCCCATAGGCAACAAGGAAATGAGTTGCAGATGCATTACCCTTCTTTAATGGACAGAGGAGGGGATAGAAAGGAAAATGGATATTTTTTGGGCTTCATTATGAAATCATGGGAAGGGGAAGAGGACTGAAATTGGCACTTCACTCAGCAGACAAAACGAATGAACATACTTCTACTTCATGCCTGTCCTCTGTGAGGTCTTGGTATTTCACCGGTCGAGACAGTCCATTCGCGCAACAGATTGTACCCAAATCCCTCGATTCCTTGTACTCTAATTCGAGCAGAATGACAAATTATAAGCAATAAACGCCGATGAAAAGTAAAATTGACAGTGTTTTCAGCTACTATTTCGATAAGACATCGTCGCTATAGTATTCATTTTTGTTTCTTAATCCATTCGACTACACGATCTAACCGTGACATTTAAAGAAATAATTTGATCACTGCAAATTAACTGACAGATATAGTATAAAAAGGAAATGTCTTTATCCAGCGTCGATAATGAAAGGGTATTGAACTGACAATAATGGTGGATTACATATCATTTCACGTCTGTAATGACGATCGGAATAAAAAAGGCTAGAAACAATCGAGCTCTCGGCGGCGCGATCGATTTAATACGAACGTAATGACAGTGCGGCCAAAGAATCGGGCCGCGATGATCCGTTGGGGGCATTATAAGCTCATCAACACCTTGTTTGTTGTGGGAACTACGAGCGGTGCCGGAAGAGGTAACGGGTCACTACGGCCGAAGCATCTGTTTTAAAACAAATTCGCGTATACCGTCACGGGAACTGATTGAATTAAACGATATATAACGGAAGCATTGAAAAAAAAAGTTCAACTGTTTACTTACATTTCAAAAATTATATAACAGTTGTATTTTATATAATACTAGCCCGGCTTTGCCTGGGATCACTTAGTATCTATAAACAGGAAAACAATAGTGACTTGACTAGATGACGATCGATTCGGATAGGTTTTATCATTAAACTAAATTACATCACTGTTAGAAAGTTACAGAACTTTTAAATAATTATAAAATTAAAAAAAAATACAGGTCAATAATCAAGATACAAAGTATCCTATCTTTTAAGTGATCAAATTTCATCATGATTGAGCTTGTAGTTTAGAGGTAGAGCCCGCAACAACAACATATGTTGTACGAATGGGCCAACTCGACCGGTGAAATACTACGAACTCACAGAAAAAAGGCGTAAAGTATTCTACGTTTCGTCCGATGATTGAGGTGTCGGAAGCTCAAATCTAGTTTTCTTCCAGGAAAAGGATATAACGGGCGAGGGTATGGACAGGAAAAGGAAATATCCTTTTTCCTGTCTGTACCCTCCTATGTTCATTAGAGGCAGGCAACGCATCTGCAACTCATTTGCTTGTTGCGGATGTCTATGGGTAGCGGTCACTTAACATCAGGTGAACCACTTGCTCGCTTGCTACCTTCTTCCATAAAAATAAAAAAGATGATAATTTTTAACACTGCACCTATGTAGCTAAACCAAATAGTCACCTTTATGATTTTAATAACTCTGGAAATACAATTTTACAAAAGTTAAACAAGTACATTTTAAGAGCTACAACTACAAGATTCTGTCTTTGGATCTCTGTCAAAAGATACTCTTTTAGCATTTTATTACAACGGTACGGGACGCAGCGAACACTCTCAACATGCGAGTAACGTTAGTAAATACCACAATATTAATTTTACAACCGTTTAATAAGTTGCAAAATTAGCTTTCTTCAGAATATTGCACAAGTATCTGGTTAGACCAGTATCGTTATCGCTTGTGGCGGATGCAGCCGGCGGGTACTTAATTGCTTAAGTGTATAAAAATATCCAGCATCCTAGAACACTTATTAAGGGCTGTTAAGTGTAATACTAACATTTATCGTCCATTGGTCACTTGTAATATAAATCAGCCATACGCAAGCCTTTTTATTGCAGACCTCGTTTATACGAGGCAATAAGAGCCTCTGTTTTAGATAAATAAATATGTGCTCACGCAGGTAACCCGAAGGGGTAGGCAGAGAACATGGATTACCATGTGGCGCGATCCTGGCACACGTCCCTCGCTTCTTCTACTTCCATGCTTTTACGCATACATGCTCTATTCTATCTTAGTATAATTTGTATCTAGGGAATACCAACAAAAAGGCTGAACTTATTTGGTTTTTCATTTGGGTGAAAAGTAAAGAAAGAAAGAGGGAAAAGGGACAGTGAAGCCTACTATTAGGTTTACTATTATGTATAGGTTATGTATATTCTACTACTACTATTATGTATACTCCGAAATGGTTTCAGATTTCGATGAAATTTTCAGGAAATGTCCTAGCGAGTATAGTTTAGTAGTAATCAGCATAATTAGTGCTACCCGAGATAAGCCACTAGTACACATATGTGCGTAGATATACGTACAAACTTTGTATTCACTTTTAGCATTATATCACTGTCTATGGCTACATATTATTGTCCTATCAATTATCAACATTTCACTTTATCTCGCTCTAAAGTGATCACAAATCATGCTGTTTAAATAAAAGTACGTTCAACCAGACGCATGCCACCTTACCACTTAAACATCCATATTCTAAATTGTCCTTACAAAAGTACGACTGAGAATTGATTAGGTACGAGTTGGAGGTACACTTGGTCTGTATTCAGTTTAATGCTCGTGTAGGTCCGTTCAATATAAATAGCATAGTCCGGGGCGGCTGGCGCGCGATATGTCCAGCCCGGCGATAAGGCTGAGATATCTCGACGGCGGTGGTCCTTTTGGTTTCTGCGACACCACATATCGTTTATATCATAGCGGAAAGCGTGGGTACGTTGGAATTGATCGTATTTTTTATAGGTCTGAGATATCTAGAAAGATGACAGAATGTTTTATATCTAGCAAAACATTTATATAAAACATAAGTTAAGGAATTATTCAACAAGTATATTTATGATAAAAGTGTATTTTTTATGGAAGAAGGTGGCAAAAGAACAAGTAGTATCACCTAAGATATTAAGTGATCGCTACCCATAGGCTTCTGTAACAGGCTAATGAGTTGCAGATGCGTTGCTCACCTTAGACAGAGGAGATGAAACAAGAAAAAGGAGTTTTAGCATTATTCATTTTCTTATCCATACCCTCGCCCGGCAAATCCTGTTCCTATAGATTTATATACCTCCAAATACAGATATTTCTTTTTCCCCATTCACCCAGTCCCAACCCTCTTTACCTTCCCATCCTATCCTTGTTAGAAAAGAATGGTATTTTACCAGTCGTACCGGCCTATTCGTGCACCAAATGTTTTTTGTTGCGGCCTCTACCACTGTAGTATGAGAATTAATGATAATAATTTTATTTTATAAAACAAAACGAAACGTAGCTTGAAATATTCATTACTCAAGGGCGGATATTAGCGATACACCGGCCCTGCCCACGCATCGCCGGGGAAGGGCAAAGATGAGTCGCGGCCCGCTCTCACATGCTCGATAATAACCTATTTGCCGGTTCAACTCCAACATCATTGTTCTTTGAATTACATGGTTGTTGCTTCCTGTTGTTATTGTGACGAAAATTATTTTAAACACCAAAAACGTGTTATAATGATAACAATTCTAGATTGAAGGCTGACAGCAGTGTTAGGTTAATAAGGAAATACCTATCAGATCTTGCCCCCTAATCTTCGTGAATTAGGTATGTTATTTTATAACTAAATAACTACCTTATTCACTTATGTATCATTTATATCAATTGTATATCAAATTACTACAATTTTAATAATAAAGATACGCTTCTGTTAGACGGAACAAAAAAGCGTTTAAAACAATATCTGACGCTTCTAGAATAAATGAAATGAAATTATATTCATTATTGTACTTATTTACGATCACGGATCAACGTACATTAGTCGGTTATCCGAAGGTCGAACAATGTAGGTGCAACGAAGATCTGCTCCCACGGTCCCGCGACCTCCGGGTCTACAGTTCACGTGGGCAAATGAAATCAGGCGGATCAATCATGCAACAATCACCATCATATGTGTACACTATTGGGTTGTATCGAAACGACTTTTACCCGTGACTTCGCTTGCTTAATATATTTTTGAAACGATTATTCGCCTGGCTAACAAACGATTGGCCAACGTTTGTTATAATCGCAAACGGTTTGACAAATGTCGCAATCTTCACGTCCATCTTTATTGCGGAATAAACAATTATATTTTCTTGAATATTACGAATTATAGATTGATACAAATTAGGTAAACCAGACGCCTACTTGTTTGACAACTTTTACCATTGGACTGGATTATAATATTTAAAAGGATAATACAAAGACACATAGACAAAGTATGTTAGGCGTGATTTTGAATGACAGGATTAAAAATAGCGTTATAAGGGAAAAGTGTGATTTAAAAGTGGATGTTGTGGATGTTGTGAGAGATTTTTGCTTCGGTGGTTCGGGTATATTGAAAGGACGAAGAGAGTAACAAAACAATTTACAGCCTTTTTGTTGCAAAAGTGAGTGGCAGTGTTGGTAGGGGGTGTCTTAGTTGAACTTATATCTATCAGACAAGCATGTACGACTGTAGAAGAAGCGAGCGACGTGTGCCAGAATTGCGCTTAATAGAATATCCATAATGTCTGCTTACCCCTTTGGGTTACGGGCGTGAGCGCATATTTATTTATACATAGAAAAATTAGAGGTAGCAATAAAAAAATATTAATGTAACAAGTATGTGATATTCCTATCTTTAAAACGCGCCATACATACTATGTATGGACTTGATGTATGATCATGCGGATACGATTCAACCTCCATAAGATCGTTGATGTACTCTGAAATAAAGTATTTATGTTGCATAGTTAGTAGAAATTGCAACGATTGTTACATTAATAACGGTCTTAATGTCCTTCCTTTTTTCATTACCAAAGATCGACCGACGACATAACTGGTCTCGTTTAAATCTGATAAATATTACTTCGGGGAGCACAACAACTACTAATGTGAAGATTCCTTTAACTAAAAATACTAAAATACCTAGCAATTATAATCTTCAACGTCCTAATTCTGTACTAGAATGTTCAGGGTCTCTTAATGTTCAGATATATATATTTTGAAATGCTACAAGTATTATATAACTATGTTGTACTCGGGTACACACGAGCCTTCAATTAATACAGAAACAGCTTTTGTCAGGTTGACGAGACGTGTATGCCGCGAGGTGTCAGAAAAAATCTTGCGTTCTTGATTCTTTAGCAAACGGATATTGCGAAGTGAACAAAAACTTGGTGACTTGCAAGTAACATGAATTAGGGTCACGCGGGTCGCATACACCGGGCGACAAAGTTTGTGCTTCGACCTTCGTTGTAGTGCTGGAATAATACGATTTGAAATAAGTGCTTGGTAAATCTGTCTATGAAGGATATATCTTGTACATGAACAATTAGATTTAAAAAGCAATCGCCCACGACTACATAAACCTAATTGCTTGATTAGAATAAACAATTGTCTACCTTCAGTACTTATTATGAATCAATATGATAGGGACAAGTTCACCGTTCTCTAGGCGGTGAAATGAACAATCTATATAAATAAAAATCAATGACCTCGATGCGTTCCTAAACCATTATGATGAAACCTCGGTAGGGTACTCCTAAAACTATATAAATAAAAAATAATAATATTAATGAAACTTTTGCACAATGATTTGATATAATTGTGACATATTTGAAGAGATTTCAATGAACATAAGATGAAAACAAAGTTTTTTTACCTTACGTGGCATTGCACCGCATACCGGGTGCTGCTCCCAGGTGCTCGGATTCAGAAACTGAACAATTAGTCTGGACATGGAGATACGAAGAAGTATGAGCAGTCGTAAGAACATTTTGACATTTGACGGTAGTGAAAACGCCATCTAGTACGCAGCATGTTTGACTTTTGTTTACGTGTCACATGTCGCGCGACATTGCATGACACGCAGTGGACCGTTAGGTTACATGATACCAAATGGTATAGTAGCGTCGGCTTAATTATTCAAATAAGCTGTGTGACTTAATTAAAACTGAAACTGGTTGCCAGTTCATACCAGAATTCTATGAAGCCAAAAGTTTTCATTGTTTTATACATTTTTACTAATAGAAATTGCATATCTCGATCACATAGTGGCTTATTAAAAACTAACCGACTAGCATGTATGCGTAGATGTATAAATGTAGAAGAACCGAGAGAGGTGTGCCAGGATCGCGTCAAATGGAAATCCATGATCTCTGCCTACCCCTCTGGGTTGCGGACGTGAGCGCATATTATTTATTTTATAGATATTAAATTAAACGTTTGTTGATCTGAAGCTATTGAATTATTAGGGTTATTGCATAAACGTACATACACGATTATATTAATTATTTGTCATAATGTTATTCCAGATTGTTTAATTGTATTTATAAAACGAGAATGAGCTAATTCGGTTATTGTACAGATTTGTAAGAGTCTTTGAAATTTTAAAATGCTTTGATTTGGTATAGGCTTAGCATTATTCTGCCGGTCCATATTTCCTGTTTCTCCTAATATATTTTATTATTGGAAACCAACAAATAAGGAATAAAAAAAACCATTAAATCAACACCAAGCAAACATAAATACAAACGAACGAACTCAAACAGAAGGTAATGACAACCAATCATAAATCCATTTCGATAACATCAAAGCCGAGGTGTCACGGCCAGATGAAATTGGCAGCGCGTTTGAAAATTATAACACCGCTGGTAACACTAGATGGTGCTGAGATAAAGTCCACCGCCGGCGTACACGGACCAAGATCACGTCAGGAGTGTACGTCAATCAGTCTGTGTACGGTGGCCATGATTTATAGTATTAATTAAACAAGATATGTTATCACCAAGAAACAATTATGATGATCTCATTATGAAGATATGGACACCATGGGGAGACGATGTCACCTTCTTAAAATTAGTCAAATAAAATACCTTCTTAAAATTACGTATTTGAGGTTAAGTACTTATGATGTTTGACTTTAAGCACAAATAATATCATGAAAATAAAATCTAAAGATGTATATTTTTAAGTCAATTTTAGACCCAGGTGTGTTCTAAAAGAGGCCTAGGCCTAGAATAGCTGTTGAGTCGCATCGGCGGCAGTCATCATGAATGGGCCGGCTTGACATTAGTTGTGGTATTGTATGCTTCTGCGTTTCATGTGATACATAAGATGTCAGATGCCAAATCTTCCATTTGCCATCGTCTCCCACTCCCCACTTCCTTATCTATCAGCTTCTCTCTTACTTTCTCTTGCGTTGCCAGTGCCTTGGCGAGGCAGGACCACTCAAAGCTCACCAAGCACCGTCGTACCGTGTTGCCATATTGATATTGTAGCAATCTTTGGAGGCTCTCATCATGCAGTGGACGCTTTTCGTCTGATAATGATGAAGAACAATATTATTTTGTTATCCCAAACACTAGTACAAAGCATGGTCATCATATTCGAAGACATCAAGTGCACTAATGTCGGTACATTAAGATTAAGGACACATCTAGTTGCTTTACCGGAGATCGTGTTTTTTACGGTGGTATTATATTTTCATTGCAACTGGAGTGCGAACTGTCTGCCGCCTGCTGATTTGGATGTGGTTGTATTGATGTACGAACAGACCTTGTTATGGTGTAACTACATACACTTTATTATTAAACAACGTTTTCAAATTGGCTGAAGAAATGAACGGTCAGTGGTTGAATTGAGACATATCGGTCTGAGGTTTGTTTTCCGGCGGTTGGTATTCGCATGGGTCTATTTTGAGGAATGTTGTGACTCTAACGGGAAGAGTAGAATAACTTTAAGTATTTTCCTTAATTTCATTCCACTTTATTAGGATTCTAAAAATGTATGCACATTTTTTGTATAGCTGTGTGTTTGTTTGTTTTCTTTTTATGTTGCTGATGAAGCGATGATATGATGCTGATAGCATTGTCGCCAGAATTAAGCGAAGATTTGACACTACTCACTGCTGGACGTCTTTCGACGACGCATTGATTTTCCTGTGCAAAATTATGCGTAGTCCTAGATAGAGTCATTTAACTATCAGTTGAACGATTGGTTCATATTTTCATTTTAATTATATGCTTATGTTTTATATATGTTGCATATTTAATGATCTGATAGCCTTATTAGCTACCTTTACTATATACATATAATTCCTTGTATTTCTTCTTACAACAACGTATAAACTTGCATTAACACAATTAAAAATATACTAGCTTCAAATATTTTGTGATTCTGTTCATAAGAACATGTTTTTTAATAGAAGTTGTACGAGACAAAAAAATTAAGGTACCTAATAATTCCTAAATTTCATAGTAAATTAAAATTGTTAAAATCAAACAGCATAACTAATTAAAATATAATAAGACTGTTTTAGTTTCGATTATCCAAACAATACAAAAAGGTATAATAACGCATCCATAATACTCGATTCTTAGTTCATTGTACCATTGTACAGCAAGCAGCGCGCTCGCAATCGGTCACCTTGACTTTTCCCGATCGGTATGGAATAATTTGACATAATACCGCATCCAGTCATCATTACGTCGTATTATTGCTTCTTGACGCGCAATATTACAATTACAGTTATATTTTATGTATTATATTTTATTAATTTATTATATCTTGACCTCAATCTAGTGTTAGAACATCGCTTATATAAATTCCAATTTGAATATAATAATGTGGAATAGGTATTCAAAGTTGGAATCAAACTCGCATAAATACACGTTACTCTAAACAAGAGTGTATAGTCTCTTTATAAAACAACTGGCTGTTGCCGAGGCCTTGCACGTATTCGTTTCACATTGCCACGATGGAAATTTTTGAAAGACTTCACGTATGACAACTTCCGTTTCTCATTACCACGCTGGAATTAAAGATTCCGAGTAACTTCGAATTATGGGTAACGTGTCAAAACATGAAATATTACCATGGCAACCGATATTGTTAATGAAGGTTTTATCTATCAGTTAGTTATCAGTTTTATTGTCGGAATAAAAGGTAAGTGCCCCATGTCATTTTCTGTACCTCTGACAGACCTAAAAAACTCAAATTCGCATTTATAATATAAGTTAGAATTAGGACAAATATTTTTATAATTATATCCTCAGAAGATAGTAACATGAATCAGTTCACTAAGACGAAAGCGTTAAACAATTGATTTCGGTTCTTTCCAGTGCACGATGTGTGGTCGTAAATAAATCAGATATCGGATATACTTTAAAATTTAACAAGACATGAAACAAATAAGGGGTCGTACATGGGTCAAAAGAGGTGATGAAAAAATTTGCATTTTGACAACAACACAAAGTTCAAGTTAACGCCAATCAAAACGATGATTAATTTAATCACTTCGGGTGCGGCTACAGTGCACTGGTTAGCGGTTTTTAATTTATTATAAAAGGATTGGTCAAATAAGCGAACGTACTATTTATACATGGCCAAAATTCACCATCGCTATCCATCAAAACAGATATATGTATTGATTTTCATGCAATTAAAAGCAAATATGTAAGAACATCCAATATTTCTCTGTAATAATATGGCGCAGTGAAATAATTTGCTTGTAGTGGGAAAACTCTGAAAGACTACTGAACCGAGTTTGATAATCCTTCCATTTTTCAGCCCGCAGCGACATCAGGAGCACGATTGGGCCGGTTCGACTGGTGAAATACCACGACCTCACAGAAGACACGCGTGAGGTAGAAGTATTCTGCGCAATATCTGATGGAGTACTACTCCTTTTTTATGGAAGAAGGTGGCAAACGAGTAAGCGGATCACCTGATGGACTCCTACTCCTCTTCCCCTTCCCATCTATTTTTAATAAGGATATAATGAGAAGGGAAAGAGGATTTGATTGGAAAGGGAATAAATAGGAAAAGGAAATCCTTTTTTCCGCCCTCTAACCATTAAAAGTGGGCAACTCATCTGCAAGTCATTAGCTTGTTATGGATGCATATGGGTATCGGTCACTTGTTGTCGAGTGAACCACCTTCTGCTATTAAAAAAACAAGAAAGGATCGTTAGCATACAATATTTTCTATAAAACTATGTGTAAAATTCGCTCTAATCACTCCTATCAAGAACAGTTAGTATTGCATAATATTATTTAATGTTTCTGTTTATTTATGGTTATTGTGAATATAAAATTCATTTTGGATTAACATACCCTCGGAAAATATAACGCTCTTCTCCGTAAGTCAATCCTTAAGGGTTCTTTTTATATCCAGTCTATTCAAGGGGGCAAAGAAATAAGAAGCGATCGTCTTTAATGCCTAATATTTTTACGTGCAGTGTACTACCAAGAATACCAATAAAAAGTTGTTCAATGTGTTCTTCAAGCGATGTTTGCTATAACCGCTGGATGTTAATGGAGTCATTAGTCGTATTACAACCTGATAATTAAAATCACTATGTTTTATGTGCGACGCGTGAAATCGTCCTCGTCCCTCTAATTAATTGAATACGTGGCATGATGTATGAGGATGTTTAATACGACAGCTTACTTAAACTTTATTATAAGGCACTTAAAAGTATCTGTCGGTCCCCATTATTGAAACAATAACATTGTGTTGACAAAGAGAAATGACAACGAGTTTCCAGTATCGTCTTTGAACGAAGGATGGGAGAAAATAAGGGTAAGGAGAAGTAAGGGGATTGAGCCCGTAATCAGACTGTACTATTACCACTGTGGAAGTAATTATACTTTCTATAATTTCGGTAATCCTTCTCCAGTGGAGTCGGTCCAATCGTACAATAGATGTTGCCCGGCTAACTCTGCGACTTTGAAAAACCATAATACTCAACCAAAAACGCATAATACATCAAATTTATCTTTTTTATTTTGGTGTCATTTAAAAAAAAATACATCTTGAACGTTTTTATATAACAAGCTCTGCCCCGTTGTTTCACCTGCTGTGCAATTTAATTTGACCGACGAACCCCAGCCTAACCTGAACCCTATCTAATATGATTGATCATATGGATTTGAGGTCAACTAACATTGGTTATTTAAAATCTTTCCATAATAGAATACAAAGTTCATCCCCTAATTTAGAACGTTAGGGGATGCAAAAATGCATAATTTCAAGTCTATAGACCTGGGCCTACTTAGCGATAATACACATCCCTAACTACTGGGCCTAGGCTGTTTCTTTTTTTATATACACATATGTATACGAAGATAACGTATTCAGAATTTTAAATTATTGATTTTTTTCGATATACAATCTTTAAAGAATTTCAAGACACTTTTATCGCACAGTTCAATTTGTACGTTTATAACGCATACATTAACTAAGAATCAAAATAAACAAGAAAGTCTACGTCCTCGTAGAATTTTAACGCCATTAGTGTCGTTCAGCTTACGATTTGTCAGTAAATTAGTCCCACTTTATATTCCAAAGCTGTCGTAGCGCTAACAAAAATTGGGGTTTAAAGGTAATAATGAACTGTGCATAGTGATAACTGCTTGTCGTGTTTTGACAGGCGGCGGGTCGGCGTCGGATTTGTGAGCGGCCGAACCCATAGGGTCAAATGATGCACACATAAAAACCAGTGAATGGTCTACTTTAGATAAGACAAGTGATTCTGGTGAGAAGACGGGCGCCCACGCGACAAAGCTTGAACTTTAGTATCGTTTATTGTATAATGTTTTCACCTTTCTGACATTTTTATTTTAAATAATCCGTTAGACAATAAATAAAATATTTATTAGGGACAATCAGTTATTTAGTAAAATAGTAATAAATATTGACCCGCTTAATTAGTGTTTCTAGATTGTTAAAGGTAGGAAATTAAAAGAACACTTTAGGCGATGATTTGTTAAATTCGTTCTGTAGTCATTCGCCTTAACATAAGCACTGTTTGACTGGAACACTAATTCCGTTAAATTTCATAATACAAGAGGAATAAATTTAAAAATGTAAGTGTTTATACACAATGTTCTTAAGGATCGAGCCCACCATAAAATACAATTCTGTCGTTGAATACCTTTCATACTCCCATTTGTACGGAGCCGATGTCCACTTTACGCGGCCATCCGTCCGGTCGATGATAGAACGGTAACACGGACCACCCATTTGCTGGACCACGATTTTCCACATAACTTATGCTGTACTGATAAGCTAGACAATATGGACATGCCATTGATTTGGCGACGGCTTTTAGTACTTTATAGACATAACGAATTTTGATATTAAGTATTATTTTGTTAAATTATAGGAGTCTTAGAATATGTACGTATATTCTTTTTCTATTTAAATTGCGGCGTTCCACAATGTGCATTTTAGCTGAAATAAACAGTGTATTGAATGTAAATGAAATCTTTTAGTCTCACAAGTGACGTAAAATGAGTCTACTAGAAATCTAGACTAGTAACTCTGAATATAAAAGGATAAATGAAGAATAATGTTATATAGGTAAAACTGGTAGGTGATGTAATGTTTAATCTTTCACGATCTTGTTCTTGTACTGAGTGTATACGCGATTGTATGGATATTGTAGAAGCTAGAGATTTACCAAACCTGTGAGTAGATAGATAACCGTAATCTCTCTTGACGACTTGGGTACGATAAGCTACCCAAGGCTGCAAGCGAGATGGCAATACAAGAAAAAAATAACTCGTTCGTATCATTTATAACTATCTGGGAAATAATTCGTACGTTCCTTTGATTTCTATATATTTATTAAATGAGAATAGGGTGCATAAGCTGTATTCAATAACGCTGAGTTATCAAAAATATATCAGTATGGGAATCGTTTTTCTTCCAAACCCGTCCATCTTTTTCATCTCGTGCCAGCACTAAAATATTAATGGTACACTTGATCTTTTGCTAAATACGAGTTTTGATTTTCTGGTAAACGTACCACTACTAATAATAAAAAATTGCTAGAAATAAAAATAAGTCGTATCCATATTATTCTCAAGTCAACTGCCATGTATATCGGTGTAATTGGATTAAACGATTTTTTTCTGTCATTGTTCCCGCAGCCGGCCATTGTTCTTACGATTCTTGTTTGTTTGTCTGTCTGTGTGCTAATAAGCTGTAATGTGATCCAATATTTCATCCCGATAGTGACACGAACTCTATAGGGGATCAAATGTATTATGACAACGAGAATAAGATTAAGGTAAGCGCTTTGTATAGTGAGGCGGTGAAAGTATAGCTCGGAATGACCTTAATTTTATATTTATATTGACATTTATGATGACGTTGCAGATTATTTTTATATAGAACGTACTAAAAAGGCTGATTACTTTCATATTTAGCACTAACTGTTATCAGGTCACAGGACATGTTTGAAGTTTTTATAGCTTAGATTTATCATCAATATTAATATCATCATCATCATCATCATCTCCTTGCCCTTTTCCCACTCTTGTGAGGTCGGCACAGTATGATAGTAGTCCATACTGTTTAGGTTTTGGCTATAGTTTTTACGGCCAGCTGCCTGCCTGACGCCAACCCTCCTTGGGAATAATTGGTTGTACATACATATGTCTTGTTTTGTCAGTGTGATCAAAGTGTGGCGACGTCGCCGAGATAGTCAAATGTCGCGAGGACTATTATTGATCGGGCTCATCCCTTCTCGTCAGGTTCTTCATTAGCTGGTCGGCATTCATCTTCTGTGATAATAATCCCGTGCTAATTTTCATTCCCGTAGAACGAGCGCCATCTTCCGTCTTCATGGAAATCCACCAGTATCTTTTCTGTGTCTTAATACATCCGTGTTTACTCTTGTTGATTTTGGAACAATCGAATTCTGGTGAGAAGGCAGCATGCGGTAGACATTCAACATAACATTTACATCACATTTCGAACTATTCTCTCATTGGTAGCATCGTCCAGTCTTTATCAATAAATGAGCGATTTGATAATGCACAGACGCACACCGCTTTTAGAAGCGCCCTTGTTGATACGTAACAAATTTAGATTTTTTTCTTGTTTGTATAATAATAACATACTAACAATATTAAAAATACATCCCACGAAATAAATAAATTGAAAATAATTTGATATACGTCTGTTTATGACAAATTATTAATACATAATAAAAATATCTCCTGCGGCAGGATACATACACGGTGTTTACGGATATGTATGATGTATGATACATACACGGTGTTTACGGATATGTATGATGTATGATACATACACGGTGTTTAC
>JWHW01019064.1:335932-348450 GCA_000931545.1 Papilio glaucus | reverse complement strand
GAGCCGATAGCTGCCTGATTGTAGGTATTAAGGCTTTTTTGGTAAGCGGAGGTTTCAATCGCATCACCGGCCGATCTGTAATTTGTATGCCGCGTCGAACTCTCGCATCGAAACCGAACGGGATCGAGTGGCCCAGTTGTAATAACCCCCAATCAACGATTTTTATTGTATGCCCATGAAAGTACGTAATAGGCGAAGTGGTTGTAATTAATCGATGTAATCGATTCTCGGAATCGATATTTTTACCGAGAGAAATTTTACTATCGATTGCGTATGGCTACCACAGTGGCAACATTAATATAAATTTATCATATGAATAATTGATAGCCTCGTAGTACATTGGTTGTCGAAGAGCGACTAGGTGTTATGGACGTCAGTTCGATTATCAGTTGAAATATTTATATCATGTGCTTTATGAAGATAGAAAAGTTTGATAATTTTTGTCCATTTTCTGCGTGTACAATAATAATATATTTTCCAACGAATCTCCACAAAAATTATTCATCCTGTAGACTACCGCAATCCAGTGACCGTTGTTTGTGACCAACGTTCCAAAATATTTATTAATGTGTCTATTTTATTCTACGTTAGCGTTCGTTTTTTTAAGCAGTTTAGTTTTTTATGATTATTACTTAAATAGTTGTGTACAACATTCAAAATTGAATTATATTGTGAAGTAATTTGTAAATTGTTACCCTTTATTATGCGTGAGGTGGCCGCCTATTAAAACGGTACTTAGCAATAGATAAATTGATACGATTTATTGTAGTTGATTTAATTATTGCAACTAAATAAATTAATGCATTATTTGAACAACATTTAGATAATTCTATACTTACGAAGAAAAAGTCGATACTTGAGGATAAGCGTGTAGTAGAAGTATTCTGCGTTTTGTCTGATGATTGATGTCTTATTCTAGTCCTTATCCACTTCCTATCTTTTTGTAATAAGGAAATGTTGGGTAGGGGAAGAGGATTTGACAGGGGAGGGGATGGATAGGAAAACGCATTAACTCATTACCTTGTTGAAGATGCTATGGGTAACGGTAGCTTAATAACAGGTGAACTTAACCCGTTTGCCATCTTCTATAAAAAAATATGCTCGCTATAACTTTGCCTTTAACTTTAGTGACAGGGGGATAAAGTGACTCAAAGTATGAAAGTAAGCATTTTATTTTATTGTAACTTAAACTTGGAAACACAATTCCCTTTATACAAGCTGAAAAATCACCAACTTTCTAAAAGTCCGTGTCACTGTATAATTATTAGAGCTGCTACAACGGGAATGGAATTTGTTAAATAATGTGTAAAATATTATGTGAAGTGTTAGAATTCCGACTCGTGCATTCAACTCTTAAAGTTGAATAAGCGGAGTTCAACCTAGAATCGCATAAATTATCCGCGCGGACCGTCCATATCCATCACTCGATCAAAGCGAACTTATAAATCACCGGCAGTGACGACAATTAATCAATCGATTCACTCGATTGATACAATTCGATTCATCTCTCGATTAGAGTGATTCGATTCGGCGCGAAACAATCGCCTCGAAGCCCACTTATGAATAATTCCCTATCAATTATCTCTGTGTGATTTACTGCGTCTGTAAAACGCTGCAAGGCGCAGAAATGGGTTCAGTTGTAATGATTTACTAGGCCTCAATCAGACCCGTAATAAACTCAGTGTGGAAATGTTGGAACGTTGAGCTTTGGTTGGTGATTCGTATGTTTTATTGACTTGATTTATTCCTTTTTTTTAGATATTATTCTGAACTTTATACCCTGTGTACTTACTATATGCCGCTATGTTTTCTGAGTAGTCATATAAAGTAAATAAAACAATAGTAGAAGTAACTACAATTTTATTTACCTAAGCCATTACACGTTCATAACCCTTTTTCTTGTTTCGGAAGGTAAATCTTTAAAAAATCATGCTGGGTTAAGTGAGGTTTTAGTCCCTAAACGCCCTGGGAGTGCGGTGGGCGGGGGCTCCGGGATCTCCAGTGGAACGCACCGGTGCCCTTGCACGGATCTTGCGCGCGATCCTTGGGAGCAGGCAGTACCATGCCATGTTACAGTCTTAGTCACCACCGTAATACCTACGACCCCGAGGAAACGTCAATAACCCTTGCTATGAGTAAACTTAAAGACTTGTAAAATATTGTAGTAAAACTATATCATTAGCCTATGTCCTACTATATGTAGACAGTTTTGGTTTAAGTATTCGTCAATGCGGTAACAAGGTTCATGAATGCAAACTTACGAAACTGACACTTTAATAAAAATCAGTAATGGCGTTTAGTTTGCATTGTCTACTAGGCGTCGCCCACGCTGGCTCCAGATAAATTATTAATATTGAATTTGTAATGACACATAGATTAATACGGCTACAGAGAATTCTTTCAATACCAAGATTAAACTATTGGTCATTTATTTCCTTTAAGTCTTCACAAATTCATCCTGATTGAATTATTCGAGTTACGGGAGATCTTTTTTAAACTCTTGCAACCATACTTTCTATTACGACCTGAAAAGACGCCTTGCAAACTGTATCAGTCCGTCCGTCAGTCCTTAGTCCGTGGCTGCCACTTCACAAACCTTTGAACGCCAACTTCTTAATTCATTGTAGCTTTTGTTGTACGGTTAAATATTTCTTATAATTATTTTGACATCTTAAGAGTACAGCAAATTGTGTATCATATGACTGACTCGTAAGCTTGATGCAGTGTTTAGACTAAGATCTGGTATCGTTCAGCCGGACGATTTAAAGAAGACTGCTTCGTCTTTACCTGTCAAAACAGGATATTAACATTGGTACCATCTCTAAGGTACTCACACTGTGAGTCTATCTTTAGTTTAGATTTTTTATTTCTTATGAATCGTACGGACAATCAATGAAATAGATTCATGTTTAATACCTCGTTAGTCTTTGTACAGTGTCTAGCCTATAACCGTTTCGGTTGCTATAGGGTATTGTTAGTCACCGCTTGACAATGGCCCCACGTCTTTGTATCACACTGCACGTATATCTAACTTTATCGTCTCGAGCCGGCGATTTGCATAATTTGACACGAGTAATGCTCCAGTACTTGAATAATATACGCCGCGAATGGTAGCAGCGTCGAAATCGTATTAGAAACACGACATACAAGCTACTGAAATTAGATTTGGGTCAATGATAACACGACAGGAAGTAGTTATGTTTGTTTGTATTATTGCGTATGTGTTTGTGCCCTTTATGAAGGATGGGACATTACCCCATGGAGGTTACAAACATAAAAAAACTACGTTAGCGGACCATATAGCGTGGAAGGCATTGGGAAGACTTGTGTCCAGTTGTCATGATGATGGTAGCTGGTTAAACAAAAAAAATGTCATCGATGACTAAAATTATAATGCACTTTGATCACAGTGATCCGCCCCAACTTCGCCTGCTAATTATGTTGATCCGGTCGCCACCAAACTTCATAAAATCACTAGGCCAAACTGAAGATTTCCTGAAAAAAAAATCATAATTCCACCCTTTTCGGTGTCTATAGGGAACATACATTCTCTATTTCTTTAACCGAACGTCGTCCACTGCTGGACGTAATCATCCCCCATTGATACCCACTAGATCCGTCTGCTGTCCTCACCCAGTCGACTCCCATAATCTTGACCAGATCATCGGTCCTCGTTCCTGATCTACGCTGCGTCGGCGCTTGATTTCTTCGTAACTAAATGGCCCAGAATTAGCAATTTCTGACTATAAAAAACCTTATTCTAGGTTAAGAGGGCTCCATAAGAGAGATGATAAGATAAGTTGTTACATTGTAAGTTGACATATACCTCAAGCAAGTGGTAAACGGAACTTTAAATTAATCAAGTCATAAGTATAGTGAGGCGACGACAATAACGCTGTTCACTTTAATCCCGCGATGTTATCTCCGGTTCCCAGTAAGTGACCCGTAATAAATAAAGATTTTTTTTCTCAACCAATAAAGAATCTATACATTCCAGTATTATTTATGAGGCTGGTCGTCAACAAATCATTGCTTTGTGTATTACTTTCAAACTATATTGTATTTAAAGTCGACGAAGTGGTAAGATTTATGCCAACGATCACAAGCTCATAAATATTAATGTTGAATTCTAGAAGTGACTTCGTCTTGTATTTCGTACGAATATAATTTAAACGCATAAATTTTTTAAAGTAATTTGAGCATGATGAATTTTGTGATTTTAAACATTTATCCTAACTAATACTATCAATGCGAATGTTTGTTTGTTCCGCGGTCACGCGTAAACTACTCAACTAATCTACATGGGGATACAGAAAAGAATATATATCTTATCAAAAAAAACCCGGAGGTATGGGAAAATAAAACCTAGCATAGATTGCCATGGTAATGTAAAATAAAAATATAACATATTTTAACCATGGCAACCAATTACAAATTTTGACATTTACCTATAATTCCAATTTCGAAATCAAGTTACAAAGCTTTCCAGTTAGGAAGCTAACAAAGAAATGCGTCTGAGGCAACAGGTAATATTGAATAATTTTACCCCAAATTATTGCATCGATATTTTATATTAAATACTCGGATAATACAAAGAAAGCTCGGAATACCTGATATTGACTGATATTTATAACTTAACTAGCATCTGTATTGGAATAACAATATTCGCGTAAATGTAAGAAATTATTATAGCATCTCTATCTCCAAATTGGTTCCCGTAATCAATTTACTAAATGAAAAAAGTCGAATTGATACATTAAACAGACGAGGAGTTTTGACTATTAAATAGTCTTTAAACATAGTTAAGTAACTAGACATTTCCAGTCGTAGTTATATCATCGGCTTTTGACCAAATAAATGTCAAAATATTTTCACCCCTCGCCGTTTATAGGTTAAGTGGAGTAGGGAGCGTTTTGTAGAGCATTTGCTTGATAATTTTATTTATGAAGCGTAAGCAAACCAAAGGTACGTGTTCAATGGTATTTTAACTGCTCACCTTTATCACTGAAGTTTATACTAAAATGACCTTTGTTCCAATGTCTTAAGTTCCATTTTAATTATTTTAGAGGCAATTTTAAATTTGTTGATGTACTTCTTTGGAGTCTATAAATAAGGTACGGTACAGAATTGTAATAATCGAAGAAGTTAAAGAGCCGTTATTGTAGTTGGGGCGCGACAAATCTTTTCTCTAGTTTGTTCCGCCCCTTAAATCACGAAATAATTGGTACATTCGACTTTTATATTTCGTAATACACCAATATTTTTAAAAGATGATACGTGTTACCATCTTTTTAAAAAAATAAACATTAATATAGTTATGGTACTTCTGGAAAAGGTACCTTATTGCGAAAGAATTATTAATTTCTGTACAAACAAACAAATCTTTTTTCTATATAATAATGTTATATATATGGACCTTCAAAGTAACAGGTTTCTACCAGTATCATATGTATCGGAACCTAAGTATGTTATTTAGTTTATATTTAACTTGAAGCAACAATTTCACCTTTTTTAATGTAAGTTCTTTTGCGTGAAAATATAACAAATACATCAAAAGTGCTAAGTAATCTTATAAATATACTCTCTCGGCCGTAACCCAGAGGGGTAGGCAGAGATTATGGATTTCCTGCGCGATCCTGACACACCTCTCTCGCTTCTTCTACATCCATACATCTACGCATACAAGCTCGTCGGTTACGGGTACTCCTTATATCGTATAATATATATCTTATAAACTTAATATAAGTTATTTATTTATATGTCTCAAGTAGATATATGTCGGCTTATTAACATAAGAATTCACTTAAAATATGCGAATTAACTAAATCCCTAATTTCATAGTCTGAGAAATAGTGTTAAGCCATCGAAAAGCCAGAGTTGTGGCAATAAATTTCAAGGCGAATAAATCACCGCTGGGCCAAGGTTATGCTGGATATGTATCGAATTTGAATATTGCACAATTGTCATAACTAACAGAGAATTTGTGTCATAGTGTAGCAACAACACAACATTATATTATTTATGAAGTATGTATGGCTTATAAGATCGATGAAAACCAAACCAAATAATTTATAGCGTACTAGTCGTTGCCCGCTTCGCACACATTCGATAGTCATGTATCACGCTGTACATTTTTGTAAGATGATCCCGCGTATAATAATTTCGAAATATATTTAACATTGTGTCAAAAAGTTTTTATTGTCAAAACACGAAACGTTACCATAGCAACCGATATTGTAAATGATGGTTTTAAGTACCACTATACTCCATGTCATTTTCTGCAACCCTGACAACGTGTGTGGATTTCATGAACATCGGTTGAATGTTAAGGAATTAAATTTTAACAAACTCATGTTCGCATTTATATGTTAGGATAAAAATAAACGTAGATGGAATTGAGAAACTAAACAGGACCAGATCAACGGGAGTTTTTTTTAGTAAAAATTGTAATAATGAGTCATTGTTAACTTACGTTATTTTTATTAAAGGTAGTAATTACTAACCACATTGTGATACTATCAACAAATTAGGAGATCGGACTTATAAAACTTTTAACAAAGGATTGTCTTTAGCTATTATAAGGCGAATGATTGGTTACTAGCATTGTCCTAAGAATTACCTACTTAAAGGCCTTAAGAATTTAAGAAGAATAGTCAACGGACCGCGTACTGGGCCTTGCATCGAGAATATTGCCCGCATAAGATGGACCGAGCGTCGACTAGATCCTAGTGGAAGATATACGACGTCTTTCGGCGGATGATGATGGTGGATTAAAAAACACGTATGCGAAAATAGCTCCATTGTAGACGATATAAGTGCTATAAATTATAGAATTTAAATCTAGGTTAATTGCTGCAAATTAACAGCAGAGTGGCGCAGTGATAGCGCACTGGGCTGGGAACCCGGCGGTCCGTGGATCAAAACCACACTCTGCTATTTTTTTTTGGCAGACGTAAGTACTTACGTATCGTTATATTACTTTTACTTCAAGATACATAATTTTATAGCTTAAATTTAAGCTTATAAAAATAAGAATTGAATGAAAAATCTCGACATAAATATAATGTTTGCATTATTAGAAGTTATAAACGTTTTGTTTGTAGTACAAAATTAATAATCACGACATCTATTAAGCTCAGCTCGCATCTAATATAAAATGTTTAATAGGAGGGTAGATATATTTTTTACTATCGCTGTTTATTTTAAGATACCCTCTGACAAAGGACAGAAACCAAAGGTAGGAAGTTAAAGGATACATAGCAATACACGTTAGCTGTTACAAAAAGGAACAAAAATAGGTCGATGAAGATGCATTACTTATAGTAATGAAGACATTATATGACCTGACATAATCTGCGCAGTGTCTAGACAATGTACATTCACTCCGAATCGATACCACAACGAACTTCGTTATCAGTATAACTAACCAAACAATCGCTAGCAAACGATGTCCCTTGTGCCACTTGACAACGCCTTTATGGATCAACGTTTGCTAAATTGTTGATTCGTATGACAGAATAGAGTACTATGTAAATTGTTAAGCTTTTTTCGACTCGCTATAGTCCGCGTGACATTTCGTTTCAGGACTTTCCTACTATCGATATCGCCAATGAAATGTTACTTTATGTAAGCCATCAGGAGTACATAACAAGTACTATAACTTTAAAAATTTTGATGCAAATCAACAGCAGAGTGGCGCAGTGGAAGCGCACTGGGCTTCTAACCCGGCGGTCCGTGGATCGAAACCACGCTCTGCTATTTTTGCCGAACTAAGTCCTTGCTCAAGATTTCAACGTTACATTCCTTATACTACAAACAAACATAATTAAGAACCCAAATTTGAACTTTACTAAAAATAAGAATAACATAGAAAAAATCTCCATTTCGCGATTTGTATTTTTGCGTAACTAAAAATGTTAACTTTGTAATACATTAATAATCACGACATCTATTGCTCGCATCTAAAATTTTTAATATTTTTTTTGCTAAAGCAAACTGTTTATTTTGAGTTACCCTCTGACAAATGACAGAAGCCCAAGATAATCAGTTAAACCCAGCAAATACCCAGCAATAGATATAAGAGAATGATGCACGATCCAAAGGTGTAGATCGCAATTACGTTTAGAATGAGTAAAGGTAACGAATGTATAATTTAAAATATGTGGAAAGACGGTACTGCACTTCCCCAGGAGCCAGAAGACTAATATAGATTCTATTGTACCGTTTTATAAATATTGGCAAACATTCAATATGAAAATTAATTTTTAATCAAATTATAACACAAATATTTTGAAGTCCTTATGATATTTCCCACACAGGTTGTAGCCTAATATTCTCACTACACAATATACTGTACACACTATATACGACTACTTATAACAATCACTCAAGGCTGGGCCTTAGGAGGTATTGTCACGAACGTCACGACCGTTGACAGAAGTAAAAACTGAGTCTCCTTTCTTTGACAAGTGCTTATAATACTCTTGCTGTCTAAAGTCAGCTACGCAACTGTTTTTGCGCCGTACTCATGGATTTCCGGTAAACCGGAAATGTGAGCGACACTTACTTGACTTCACATTGATTTCAGTCAATTTTACTACATCAATTTATTACGTTCTTAGAAAATCTTGATAATTGAAAATTGCGACTAACAAATAAATCTCAGTAAGCATTAGAGATAATATTGTCATTTCAAATAGACCAATGAATTGAAATTCATAAAACTTAATCCAGGAACCTATTAACTCTTTACGAAGCTTATACCGTAAGGACTGACGCAAATGTCTCGGAACTGTGCGGTTTTTGTAAAACCAATATAAGGTCATAATGATATTGATTAATGGTTCATAAATGTCGGGCGCTTAAGATTATCTCTCTAGGCGTAACGTGCAACAAAAACCTATGTGAAGCGATGCTCGCCTAACGAAGTCGCATTGTTGCTCCCCGTATAGAACTCGAGTAAAGTCGAACACCCAATGTATTGCTGCGTTCACAATTTGTAAGCGGTAGCGAGTAGCGATCAAAATTATACATCTTTAAAAAAAATAAAGTAAAAGGTTCGAACACGTAGTTATCTCTGGTTCAATCACATCTAATTGGAAACAATTTGAGCTATAAATAGATATTACATTTCAAGCATTTAGTTGTAGTTACCTATGGATTTGTTTTGTAATTTAGAATTTCATGAAGTCGACAGTTTAGTCAATTTTAAGGTTTCTAAACATTATTTTATGCTAGAATTTTAAGTCAGAGGTGTAAAAAAATCTTAATTTATCACCAATTCACTAATTAAGATATGACACAAATAATAGTATGGCCCATATTTTACTTTGAATTTCATAAGAGATCGTAGGACTAAATGATATTTGTACACACCATTCAGAAGCCGAGCGATAGTATTAAAAATATAATCATTGTTTCTCGATTCCAAGAGCTTGTACCATGGACCGTACGCTAACAAATCCGAGCAAAATCGAACTGCCGTCCAACAATGGTCCGTCCTCAATACAAAATTGACAAAAGCTCGAGTAAGAAACGGGGAATTTATCACCTACTGTTTCTCGCACGAACCGCGCACATACACTGTGACTAAATTGTTGGCAGGAGACGCCCCGCTGCCGCACTGCCGCGTTGTTAAATACTTGCTTGTTGAAACTTAGCCACATTCGCCTTTTCAATTAAAATTTAATTAAAAACTCAAAGGATTGATCCTAAAGCTCGTTGCCGTGTTTTATTTTTACTGTCAACAGATGCCAAGTCAATTTCGTACACGGATATCTTTCGTGTTTTGTTTTGTTTTCATATGTTATTCTTTTAAATTTGAATTTTTGTTGTTTATTTTTTGTAAAATTGATCTGTAACTAATTGAATTGTTAAATATATCTTTACCCATTTTTTTACTTTCGTCCGTATTGAAATACGCCTCCGCCTGTGCCGTAAAACAAATAAGAGAATTAATTTATTCTTCCGAATAATTTCGAACAAGAAAGATTTTTTTCCGGTTAGTTTCGAACCGACGACCTCACTTATATAGCATTGATATTAAGAATGGAGATTCTGTGTCTGCTAACAATTTTAATATTGAAATATAAAAATAGCAACCAACACGCATACCGTGCATAACTAGGCTAGGCTAAAAATAATTTCGTGAAATGCTTTTTTACACTAATGATTGACATTGATTATAAACCAAAAAACTTTATGATCCCCAGTTTTTAATATATACATTTTATGCTGACGTGATATCGTCTATGACATTCTGGTGAAGAAAACAAATTGAATGACAAAATCGGTCTATTGGCCGTTAAAAACATTTTTATCAAATTCAGTATATGATATATAGTAGATAATCTTAGGCTACAGGTCTCAATGGCATATACACCGGAGTTAAACATTTCCCTCCTTCTGTCCTTTGGGCAACAGATAGAACAGCGCGGGAGCCGACGATGCTAAGCTTGCACGTTCTCGAGCGTCATGGGGACCTATGATAGTTTTACGCGTTCTAGTATGTCTCATGACCGATTTTTTTTCATAAATTTAATGGGCTACCCAAAGCGCGGCTCTATATGGTTGACTGATTTGTGCTGTAGTGTTAACAAGGTCCAAGATACCACAAGGTGAAAATCGCGCTCGAGGATGTACAGAAATCCCAGCTTCGGCTCCCTTACCAAAAAGGGATACAAAATATTTGCTCGATTCAGCTAGTTTTTATTATTGTACAAATTTGTTTTCAGTTGTGGAAATATCAAATAAATACGTATTGTGCCTTTGACTTTAGCAACTGTGCGGTTGATAAAATATTGTTCCAAACGATCTTCATAGATGTACAAATGATAATAAAAACTCAAACATCAAGGTACCAGATAAGATCGGCACCTGGTAGTCGCGGATCGTTCGGACCAACACATTTCATAGCGGGTCGTTAGTGCCCACACGTTTTGTTATAAACAGATGCTCGACAACAATAGACTGGATATTCGGTAGGCGGTGACGGCGTTCACTTTGTTTTGGATGCGGTTTGGAGACAGTAGCGAGGGTGACGAAAGAAAAGCATGGATTAAAAAAAATCAAAAATCAAACAATTTTTTTAGTTATATATTAATTGGTAAATAAATATCTTCAAGCTATCGGTGGTAATGTATCAATGGCTGAGAAGGAGTACGTTTTACCGAAACCTATTTGTTCCAAAACAAAATGATTAATAAAACGACATGTAGTTTAATTTCTACGCATATTTATCATTCAGAAATATCCGTGGAAATTCTAACCCCCCCAATAATATAATCGGCACAGAAATTTTACTAAATTCTATGTTAATTCTAGAACAGGTAGGCTTGCACCAGGCTACTTATGTTCAAAAATTATGCACCCTGTGTGGAATAATTTTGAGCAGGTTATCCACTTGTCACACACTTGTCAGTCATTGCTTAGTTCTGAGATGATAAGTAACACTCCCAATTATTAAGTCGCGCCTCTGAGACCTGACACGTGTCTAACGAGCTGTCGACAGTAAATTATGAAGGTGATGTTCGCGCGTCGTGTTAAGGAAAATCTTCATTGTATGTCAACTCGGTCTTTATTTTAGTCTACACTTTATATGTTAGCATTACGTGGTTGTATTTCAAAAATGAAATATGTAATATTAACTTATTAGTAAAAATAGATTCACAAACAGTCTGTCCCTGCTTTTTGTGCATTTTAATTTCAATACTTTCAATTGATTCTTAGTTATTAGGGTTTCGACAAATTAATTCTATCTTCCAAAGTAAAAAGTAATTTTTATTAATAATTTAACAATAAAAACAGTGCGTTGGACATAAAAGACGTTGGTGTTTGTAGTATTGTATGACGAAATAAATTATTAAATTTAATTAAAATTCAATAAAAATAATTTCAATTGCTTTAACATGACATCTGTATCTTTAAAATAGACGTGATTTCCTTTTCGCTGAGCGATATCCAATAATAATTAAATAAATTTAGTACATCCTCTTAGCGAAACCCAAGCGAAAAGTCTTATCCATATGGCATTGACCATAAGTAATAATTTCAACAAATTATAGTATATTATAGGAGAATAGCGATAGTAATTTATCTTCAGTGGCCACAAAGCCATCGAAAACATTGTTCAAAATATTGACACGTTTTTGTTCAAACGCGATTTGGGGTCCCTTTGGACCCCCCACTTAACATTTTATGGTCGCAATACTACGACGTTGTAGTTGGGTTTAAGTGATAATATACAGCAGGGAGCGTAATATATATTAATTTGACATTTCGAAATGCCAAGACACGAACGGGCAGTTTTAAAATTTAGTCACTGACAATGACTTATCATTAATTAAATAAATAAATAATGATGATGCTTGGCAATTCAATATGTATTTTTAACAGTGGTAGAGTGCAGAACAACAAGATTTATTGCACGAATGACGATCGACCGGTGAAATCTCACGACCTCATAGAAGACAGGCGTGGCGAAGAACGGCAGAGAGTAGAAGGCATCGGTCACCTATTAT